>JXCR01066799.1:156744-173372 GCA_002079205.1 Phalaenopsis hybrid cultivar
ATATATATATATATATATATATATATATATATATATATATATATATATATATATATATATATATATATATATATATATATATATATATATATATATATATATATATATATATATATATATCAATTACAGGAAACTAAACGTGGCCATCAGGAAGGATCATTTTTGTTAACCCTTCTTAGATTAGTTGTTAGATAGGCTAGCTGGCCACCCATATTTATGCTTTCTTGATGGGTATTCTAGGTATCATCAGATTCTTATTGCCTCTAAGGATCATAATAAGACCACTTTCAAAAGTCCTAATAAGGCATTTGATTTTGAAGAATTCTCTTTAGGTTATATAATGAACATGCTACATTTTAACAGTGCATGATTTTAATTTTTTGTGACCTAATTGAGAAAGGTATAGAAGTTGTCATGAATGACTTTTCAGTGTTTGACCCTTCATTTGACTCTTGCTTGAATCATTTGACAAAGGTGTTGAGATGTTGTAAAGAGACCAACCTTGTTCTCAATTGGGAGAAGTACTAATTCATGGTTTTTGAAGGAATTATGTTAGGTCACAAAATGTTTGAAAGTGATGGAAGTGGACCCAACAAAAATTCATGCTATTGAAAAACTTTCTCCACCTACTACTGTTAGTTATGACTTTAGAAAAATTTTAGTAATTCAGGCTAGAAATAATGCATAAGAATGTTTTGTAATCAAGTCCAGGAATTATAATTTTTTATTCATTTCAAAAATTAATTATAGTTTGAAAAATATTGGGGCGTCAGAAAAATAATAGATTTAATTTGAGAGAACTCTATAGCAAAGGTAAACTAATACTGTAAAAAAATAAAAGCTCAGAATTGTAATAAAGCCTCCTTCTTTAAAATGATTCAAGTGAAGTTAATTTTTAATTAGGCTCCCCTTTAAGCTTCTCCTCGCGTTCACATATACTTTTATTTTCTTTCTTTCTCTTTTTTTTTCTTTTCTTTTTTACTTTCAGGATTATTTTCTATCATTTCTTTTCTTTTTTTTTCTGTGAGAACTACTATATATGGATCAGTCTTTAATGATTGTAAGCTTCACTAAACTCCTCTTAAGTTAAAAACCCATCACATTTCTTTACCTTGATAATTTGTATTATTTTTACAAAATGATTTTTCATAGAGTCTCAATTCTTAAAGTATAGATCTAAGATTCTCAGTATTTCAAAAAGACAATTTTTTTTAATTTGAATAGTATAATCATATCCATATTCTCTTTTTCTTAATATCTTAATTCTTAGAACTAACTTTTATCACCAAAAATTTACTTACAACATCTATAGAATCAAAAAATATAGTTCTCTAAAAATAACACCACATACCTCATATTACTTTAAAAAGATATATTATTTGAATATGGTTTCTTAAGGACAAATAAAATTACATTTTTCAAAAGTTCTTCTCCCTCCCTCAAACTTAAATTTTTCTTAACAAGTTAAACCATAAAAAATAGAAAATATAGAAGCATGAAGAAAATTTAAAAATTATTTTCTATAAAGGGTTTAACATGAAGTATACATGTATTAAAAACAGATACACAACAGTAGTAGAGCATCAATTAACATGTTTATAACAAAAAGAATTTGCTAAGTACAGGAGTTTTTTAAACATAACAAACATACATAACAATAGTAGTACTAGTAGAACAATCAGTAGTGCAATAACACAAACAACAAACAGTATAAGCAACAAGCAATGATAAATTTAAATTAAAACAAATCCACAACAACAATTACTACACCTAATAGTCTATAAAATCTAAAAAACATAAATAAATACATATAAATAAACAAAACAAAAATACTAATCTTGTCCATCATCTCCATCTGTTTCATCATCAGTCTCTTCCTTATCTTGCTCCATATCCTTCGGATAAGTGAAAGGTGTATGCTCAGGAAATGGGGAAACTGAACTGAAGTCCCCTCTCCAATCAAATTGTGATCTCTCATCATCTGCAACGTGGAATCATAAACACTACTTCTAAAATTGCTTTCCCTCTAAAAATAGTCATCAAAATGCCTCATGTGCGTTGCTGATCTTTCATCTATCACTGTATAACAACAAAGTCATCTTGCAACTCTTGCATTTGACCATATAAATCTTTTAAAGTGACTTTAGATTTTGTAGATGTAGGGGAAGTAGAAGCTCTAGAAGCGAAAGGAGCATCTGAAGAACTAGCTACAGAATGCTTCTCGTAAGCACTAATAATAGATCCACTGATAGGCTTCGGAGGTTGTAATATTTCCTCCCATTNATAGTCATCAAAATGCCTCATGTGCGTTGTCTGATCTTTCATCTATCACTGTATAACAACAAAGTCATCTTGCAACTTTAGATTTAGTAGATGTAGGGGAAGTAGAAGCTCTAGAAGCGGAAGGAGCATCTGAAGAACTAGCTCCAGAATGCTTCTCGTAAGCACTAATAATAGATCCACTGATAGGCTTCGGAGGTTGTAATATTTCCTCCCATTTTTCATATCCTACTCCTGATTGCTTACATAAAGTAAAAATCAGAGTAGGGAAACCTAAATCTCCACTGGTTCCACCTCTAGAAGAGATATTCTTATATATTAAAGATCGAATATTTATAATCTTCATTTGTTCAACACAAAAATTCAAGGATGGTCTCTCTTGGCAACCTCACTAAGATGATTAGAAGGAAGAAGTCGTGTAGAAATAAAGAGTTTCATGCCTTGGAGGGTTTGAGGCAGAGAATTTTTCCTTATGATCATTCTTAACTTTCCAAAATCCTCTTCTGCCAGTAAAAAATGCAATCACATCATCCAACTGCGATTCAGTAGGCTCAAATGAAGAATAATTACAATTTGAAATATTAGACAATTGTTAAAGAGCATTGATGCTCTCAAGTGTAAACTCCACTCTTCTTCCTCAAACATATAGCTGGCCATCAGAGGCATCATGAAAATTGGTGTAAAATTCTCGGACAATAGAGATTAGTGTTACAGCGGTGAAGTAACAAAAATTTTCCCAATATTGGGTTATAATTAAACTTTCTACAGCTCCTTCAAGATTGAAGAAAGCTCTCTCTTGAATCAACTTTTTATTAACAAGAAGATCATTATATTTGTACTGAGCCTTTAAATTGACAAATTTCTAAGAATCAAACTCTAGTCTTCCTTTTCCCCTCTTAGTTTTAAGAGTCGCAATCTATAAAAATTCAAGAAAATTTCCACATAAATTTCAAATAATATTCTTAAGCTCTTAACAATATTTTTTTAAGGCTAGAATCTTTCTACCATTGATTCATCACTCATTTCTTCCAAAATATCCAAAACTTCGGCACTTGAGCAATGTGAGGTGAAAATAAAAAAAATGTTTGCATTAAAGCGAAGCTCTTACCTTGAGGAGATCAAATCCAAAGTTTACAAGCCAAGAAATCACTCTAAAGACCAAGATTTGAGAAGCCCAAGGAAAGCCCCTAACTCTATTTCACGAAAAATAGAAGGAAGGAGATGATGGTTTGAGCGAAAATCAGGGTTTTTACCCAGATTTGTTGGTTCAGCTGAACCGGTGCTTAGGCGCCAAGTTTTGGTGCCTAAGCTCCAGATTCTCGGATTTCTGACACCTAGGCGTCAGTTTTCGACTCTTAGGTTCCAATGCCCAGATTTTGTTTTTTTTCATTTTTTTATCACATTTTAACAACGAGCATTGCACACTAAGGCACTACAAACCCTAGTAAGCCAAATTCAACATTTTTAAACATCTTCTAACCNCGTTCTCGGATTTCTGACACCTAGGCGTCAGTTTTCGACTCTTAGGTGCCAATGCCCAGATTTTGTTTTTTTCATTTTTTATCACATTTTAAAAACGAGCATTGCACACTAAGGCACTACAAACCCTAGTAAGCCAAATTCAACATTTTTAAACATCTTCTAACCTACAATTTTCATAAACACCAACAATCACATATATTTAAATATAAATCCAATCTTTATACAAACACACATTATCTGAAATCACTCACAAAATACTAGGCGCACAAATACTCAAAATACTAGAAAGCCTACAAGCACACATCAAAGTTAATACTCTATGGAACCAACAATTTACAAACACGCATCAAAGTTACTACAAAAAATCCACTACGTGTTATCATCAACCTCACTATCCACTTCTCTAATATCACCAAGCGATTGATGCACGTACAAGTTGTAGAAGGGATAGTTTGGGAATTCCTCAAAAATTTCCTTGATCCAACAGTTCTTCTTGTAAATTTGGATCCGTGCATCAAAGCGTAAAGCAACATGATCTGACTGTTGTTTTATCTGCCAGTCTAGATGATCGAGTTGATCGATGATGTTATTGATCTAGTTGTAAATCTCTGATATCACCCTTTTTATCTTCCCTACTTCCTCCAAGATACTTGCCAAACAATCTACACGTCGAGGCAATAATGATGTTGAAGGGCGTGAAGACTAATCCATATAAGAACTTCTTAGATGTGCCGCAAAAAGATCGATGTTGTCACACATCAAGATAAACTGGTCCATGGGCTTCCAGAGAAGAAGTACCTTTCATAAGGGACCTGGGCTTGACCACAAACTAAGAAAATAACCGCAGGGTGACCAATCTCAGTCATAGATCCATTTAGTGCAACCTCAAGGATGAATTTATAAATAAGTGCCCCCAAATCAATAAGTCTTCCAGTCTGAATACAGTAATTGAGGATCACACTTTCTTTCGTTACTTCCTTTATGTTCGTGGTGAGAAGCAATTTAGCAGAAATGAAAAAAGTGTCAAGGCTTAGATGATGAATTTAACCTTGCAGCAGGGAAACTCACCTTGGAATTACTTTTCAATTTCCAACATTCATCGCGATCCATCGGGAATCTGAAGATCTCAGTCGAATTTTCTCTAGTCGGAGTGAAGTTAGTAAATTCATAAAATGGTATGTCATCCACCGAGAATAACTCGTTAATCCTTTAAGGAGTAAAAGGTACTAACTTACTTCAAACATAGGGCAATCCATGATTTAATCCATGAAAATTTGAATAGAGTTCCTTTACAACAGAGATAATGGCAGCGACAGTGGTGTAGCAAACACTTCCCATCGCCTCTGTGCAATAATTGCCTCTACCTGCCTTTCAGGCATGATGAATCCTCTTTCTCTTATTAATTTCTTCTTCATTAGAATTTTATCATGAAGCCTTTGCACATCCTTGCTTATGAACTTCTATCGATCAAAATCTCCATGAGTTGAACTCGTCAAAGCATTGAAATCCATGAAATCTCAAAACTTCCTTCACTCCCAAAACCCTCTAATTGATGGAAAATGAAATGAAATGAAGATTTTAGAGGTTTCTAATGGAGAAAACCGTTAGATAAACTAAAAAACCGCACCAATCGGTGATTTTGTATTTGTGGCTCCTAGGCGCTAGATTTGGGCGCCTAGGCACCATGTTCTGTGAGTGTTGACGCCTACGAGCTAGATCTCGGTGCCTAGGCACCAGTGCACACTTGAGCACCAGTTCGCCATAGGTCCATATACATGTCCTAACCTCCTCTAAGTCATGAATTATAGCGTTTTAAGTAGTCACAACACATGTGCGAATCTCAAACACAAAATACAATCAAGAAAATACACACAATCAAATCTAAATAAACTAAATTTAATCAACTCTAATAACTATCCTCCCACAAAGTGCTTGGTTTAACATCGTCAGCCCGACGTATCTACTACTTAGGTTGAACCAACATTAATATTACATTAGATATAGGTCTACTTCCATCAAAGTAAGGTTTCATCCTATGTCCATTTATTTTGAAAATTCTATCAAATTTCAGATCCTTGATATCTACAGTACCATGATGATAGACTTTCACCACAATGAATGGCCCCGTTTACTTGGACTTCAGTTTCCCAAGAAATAATTTAACTCTAGAATTGTATAGTAAAACTTCTTGTCCAGATTCTAAATTCTTTCTTAAAATCTTATGATCATGACATAATTTCATCTCTCTCTTCAAATTTTCATAAGATTCATTTATGATCTCCTCAAGCTCATTCAATTGCAACAGTCATTTCTCACTNCCTTTCTTAAAATCTTCTGATCATGCCATAATTTCATCTTTCTCTTCAAATTTTCATAAGATTCATTTATGATCTCCTCAAGCTCATTCAATTGCAACAGTCATTTCTCACTAGCATTTTCAAATTATAATTAAATTTTCTGATAGCCCAATAAGTTTTATGCTTCAATTCTACTAGTAAGTGACAAGTTTTCCCAAATATGGTTTATATGAGGTCATTCTTATAGAAGATTTATATGTTGTCCCATAAGCCCATAATGCCTCATCCAGTCTATCAGATCAATCCACCCTATTAGGATTTACAGCTTTCTCCAAAATTCTTTTAATTTCACGGTTGGATAATTCTACTAGCCGCTAGTTTGGGGATGATAAACAGTGACAATTCTATGTTTAATATCGTATTGTCTTACTAATGTTTCAATCTCCTATTCCTGAAATAAATTACCACATTAGTAATTATTACTCTCGACATCCTAAATTTACTAAAAATATTTATCTTTAAAAATTTTGCGACACTTCGAGCATCACAACGAGATAAAACAAACTCTTTTATCCACCTTGAAACATAGTCCATTGAAATATATATATTCGGAAGATGGTATAAATTGTCTCATAAATTCCAAACCCCAAACATAAAAAATTTCAACCTCTAAAGTAAAATTGAGAGGCATTTCATTTCTTCTAGAAATATTGCATACCTACTAACATTGATCACACGTTTTTACATAAGTATTAACATCTATAAATATTGTAGGCCAATAAAATCCAAATTGTAAAATTTTATATGCATTTCTATCAATCCTAAAATGTTCCTCAAAATCAGAATCACATCATTGTTGAATAATCTATTGGGTTTCTTCCATATGTACACATCTTTGAATAATTTGATCATTACATTGTTTATATAAATATGGTCATCCCAGAAGTAAGATCTTGCATCATGCATAAATTTTTGTTGTTGCGGGTATGTCAAACCATAGGGTAATAACTTGGTTTGTTGGTGGGGTGAGTTGTATTTTTCTTTTTGTTGGGGGCAGGATCCATAGTTTTTTGTTTTTTTTTTTAGTTGAATTGTAATGTGTAGTTGAAACCTCATGTCTCTCATTGCATTTTTTTTTTATTTTTAGTGATAAATTCCCTATTGGTTTTTTGTTTAATCTCACACACACTATTATATTTATATATTAAAACACCTAAAATCACTTACATTTTCTTCTTTGTTTTCTTCTTCTCTTTAATTATATTTTATCAAATCTCTAGTAATTGCTCATCTCCACTACTCCCATGCATCTTTAAGGATGTCTTAGCTGATGCAATCCATTTTACATCTCATTTCACAAAATTAATAATAATAATAAAAAAATTATAATACATCAAAATCCCTTCTTCCTCCTAAGTCCAACAAAAGCTTATCTAAAGCTCTCTCGCGATTGACATTATGATTAGCGACATGTCATGACTTACTCGTGCTATGTGAATTCGACGATGGGGAGTACAAATTATGTCATGGGAAACAAAAGGAAAATATAATAAATATGAACAAAAGATTTACCTTTTTTGTATTCTTTACATAATTTTAGCTTATTTATTCATAATTATAAAAATTTAAGCGTGAGACCTATAAATAGCTATGTTTTGTGTTTTTGAGTGAAATGTATGTAAATCCCCAAATTTTTCTTCCTAAAAAATAAAAGCCCTAACTCCCCGGACTCTCCCTTTCACTGCCCGCGTTTCCACCCGCAGTCGAATCCTCACTCTCCCGAGTCGCGGCTTGCCCTCGCTCCCTCTAGTGATTCCTCCATCTCTCCGGACGCCGTCAGCAACCCCGCACCTCTCTCCCTCACAGCCGACGCTGACAGGCTTCACAGTTTCAATTTGTTTGGGTGAGATGAAACTAATTCAATATGCAGTTGATATTTATTTTTTCATTTTAAAGCTCAATTATTTTTTGAATGTACTTGTATGCGCATCAGCAAATAAAAACACAGTTTTGCCATGAATGGAGACACTAAATGCTAGATTTTTGGTCAGTTGATAGANGGTTGGGGGGCTTCATTAGTTTACTATTTTTATTATTTTGTTTTTCATTATTCTTTTCTTTACAAACATTTTACTTTATTTTAACACAGTTTGATCGAACAACTCATTTCAAAATATTATATTCAACGGCAAATAAATACTTCCTGATATCTCTTCCTAGACCAAATAAAGTTATAAGTTTTTTAATCTTAAAAATAGCTAGTATAAGGAACAAACCTAATGTTTTGAATAAACTGAGTTTTATGCTTCAAATAGACTTCAATCTTAATTCCAATTTCTTTTAATGAGTTTTTGGCTTTGCATGTTTTCCATAAGGAAATACTACTAGAATAATTTTTCAAACTCTATCTATAGACTACATCAGATCCAAAACTATTGCAATGATGAATCAATTATTGGCGCATTCTCAAAGCTAATTATATCCTCTTTATACTCTTTAGGACACTTTAAATCTTGAATCTTTTTCTCAATGTTATGAAATTAAGCATTAGATCCTTTTGATCCNGCACTTTAAATCTTGAATCTTTTTCTCAATGTTATGAAATTAAGCATTAGATCCTTTTGATCCTATTTTCCATTGAATATTTGAGGATGAATCTTCAAAACTAGTAAAAAAATTGACCCATTCCTCCTCTAGTGGCACGTATAACCTATTAAACATTAATTCCTAAACTATTCCAAGCAATTATATTCTCTTGAGTCACCTAAGCTATTTGGACCTTCACTATTGGCTCAACTTGCTTTAGTTCATGTAGCAATTGACGCACTTTTCATTATTTGTTGTGTTAGTTGGGCTGTTTGCTGTGAACACCTTGAGTAACTTATAACTTTCTCTTTTTTTATCAGCTGATGTAAGCAGAAACTTATAACCACCCTTAGATTTTCTTTAGAATTATATTTGGTTTGATCTTTATTGATGAAATATGTATAAATCTGGAAGCAGTCTTCATTAGCTGATGGTTAGTGTTTTGTGCTGCATTTCCTAGTTCGCTAGCTCCATCTTCATGCATCTGAGATATATCATTGGCCACCAAGTTAATCACATCTGGGTGGTATTCAATGGAAAAATTATAGTTAAACAATTTAACGAAAATCATTTTTTGCTTTGAGATATATTGGTTAAGATCCACAGAATTTGGAGGGTGTGAAAAATCTAATAAGATCATTGTGCATTAGTTTTGGCTCACCACTTTGTAGAGGCTTTGGGATTTTTTTTTCTGTCTATAAGTATTAACAAAAAATAAGGAGGACATTAGGTATTCCACCAAAAAGAGCTCAAATGGCCAGCCAACAGCAACACAACCAAGGGGGATGCAACTACTAAAGCACAAAACATTAGAGATTTAAACTCCACATTTCTTCTCAATATTAAAAGGTAAATTTCATTAATCAAAGTAAAGATTTAAAGTAATACATTATGTTATAAGAAAAAACAAGAAGAATTCAAAGCAAAGAGGTAGGGGGAGTGGGGCCAATCCAGTTTTGACTCCAATCAAAGAGTGGCCAACCCCATATTCTAAATAAAGGAGAAAGAAAATAAGTAATAATAATAAAATATTCCTATATGGAGGAAAAATCTAAAATTTAAAATTTAAAGTCAAATTTAAATCTTGCATATAATTTAAACTTTCTAATTATAAACTTTCCAATTGTAAACTTCTTTAATTTTTACTAATGGATGGATCTCCCTTAGCTGTTATCTTGATATTATGACGAGACTATCATGGCTTTTGCTCTCGTCTTGAGTCTGGTCATGCTCTAGTAGTGTGGCCTTATTAACTCTCTACTCTGTGTTCTGCACAAGCATGATTTATGCTAGATCCAATGTGTAAATTCATGTTAAATTTGGCTACCAAGTTGCCCTTTTATAAGCTCTGGGGTTATTATTATATTGTAATGAAACAAACTTGGATCAACCCTACAATGATCCCTTGACCAAAACCTCTTCTTTATGAGAGCATACCAAGGGCGGCCCAAATCTCGTTGATTTGCTCCTTTCCTTCTATTCAAGGTGCCTTCCTTTTTTGTTTTCTATTTTATAATCTTACTTTCTTTCCCACGCTGCAGCTAAATTGGAATTGGTTGGTCCGTATTCATGCATCTGATGTAGAGTATCGGTTGACATATTAATAACTCCCGGTTGGTATTCAACAGAAATTATGGCCAAGCAATCTAATCAGCCACTTTTGCTCTAGAGATTGAATTATCTTCTCTGTTAAGTTGTATATTCTCCGATCCGTTTTGTGTGATAAACTTTGCACCCAATAGATATTTTCGCCATTGAGCTACAGCCAAGTAGGTAGACACCTGTTTTATCTTGGAATTAGGCTTTTTGCTGTAGATGGCCTCCGCTTTCCCTGCATGGCTTAGAATAGCTTCAATTTTGTACATACTAGTGTCTATTGCGAATNTAGTATCTATATGAATATGATTTGAAATCATAAATTTTTTACAAATAGTGATATCGTTATTACGTAAAACGTGTATTGAAATAAGTTCATATGTAGGAATATATAATTATATAGTAATGTAGCTATGAAAGTGCATTACATTGTAATGTATGGTTATCTATATTGACAATATTATGTGTAAATGTTATAGTATATTGTTGTATAAAATCCATATTTACTAAGATTCAATTTGAATTTTTGTCGTCTATTAAAAATAAATGTTGGAAATCAATCCTTTGATCATTGATATCTCAAAATCCAAAGAGTAAATTAGCTTCGTGAGTACATGAATATTTTCGTCCAAGATAATCTTGATATATGTATGGAGTATCTTTTAGTACCTGAAGATTTGTAGGTACTAAGTTTTGATCTATATGTGATCGATGAGATCTCGTGTCTAACAAAATCGTGCAATTATTTTTTTCACCATTATTATTATTATTATTATTATTGAAGNATTTTTTTCACCATTATTATTATTATTATTATTATTGAAGTGTTATCATACCCTTGATGAAGAAATTAATCTCAACAAATAAGGTAATTCTCAATAATAAAAATTAACAAATTAGTCTGCCTTCATTATCTCTCGTTAATCTCTTGTTTAATATGTTATTTTTCATAAACATAAACTATGAGTTCTAATTTTTTTTCACATAAATTTTACACAATAAGATTTTCCATTTCGGTCGAAATTTTAGGCCCTGAAATATTTACGATAAGATGATTTACCTAACTAGAAGTGATAATGAAGGCATACTAAAAAAAAGGTATACTTTTATTTTTAAATATTTTTCTCCTTTTTTTTCGCAGATCTATAGGGCTATTTAAAAAGTTTGTCGCTTCTGAACAGGTTGTGTTGGGCTCATGATTCATTAGATAAACAAGCGAGCTGAACAAAAAACATTTTTTTGAGTTTAATTTACAAACTAACTTTTATTTATTTTTACTCGGTTTATTTTGCTGGAATTAATTAAATAATTATTGTTGTTTCGTGCTAAAATTTTTTTGAGAGTGGAATAATCTTGTGGTTTAACTCAGTATAATTTTCCAACACACATATTAAGAGATATAATAAACAACCAAATTACATGAAAAAAATCCTAAAAAGTGAAAAATCTTAAGGTCAAGCCCAGTCAATATAGTCTGCTAGAAAATTAGAAGTATAAACATTCATTCTTCTCTTGTATTAGGGAAGATGTGATTAAACAAACTGACAATCACAACTTTATAATACTAGTTTTGCTATAATAGTCATAATAGGCTACAAGTTCTGTAGTTGGTGGCTACAACAATAATACTTGGCTGCAAAAGTTATAGCTGGTTATTATAATGGCCGTAGTTGATTAAATCATAAACAGCAGTTAGTTATAACAACAATAATTCGTGGCTACAGTAATAAATTAATTTTATTTTCTTAAATCATTCGAGTTAAACTGGAGCCCAACAACAGTTGAAACGAACAAACAAATTCAATTCGTGTCAAACATTAATATATTATTCACATTTCCATTACAAGACCATAACATATTAAACAATATATTATTATAAAANCTTTAAAGAAGAATTGGAAATGGTGGTTTGAGTTTCCATGCAAGATATCTGAAGTGGCATTATAGTTGCTAGTGCTCTTCCAAAATGAAAGACAGCTGACATTTGACCTATTGCAATTAGTCTTGGAAGGAGCAAAATTCACTGGCTTGTCAAGGAAAGTCTTTTTTTTGGTTAAGACAGACTCTTTTGTTGATGATAAAGATTTTCTATAGAAAATATACCAAAGAAGTTGAGCTCTAATAGTGCATGGACTCATCTTCTAAAATTTNTTTTAAAGAAGAATTGGAAATGGTGGTTTGAGCTTCCATGCAAGATATCTAAAGTGGCATTATAGTTGCTAGTGCTCTTCCAAAATGAAAGACAGCTGACATTTGACCCATTGCAATTAGTCTTGGAAGGAGCAAAATTCACTGGCTTGTCAAGGAAAGTCTTTTTTTTTTTGGTTAAGACAGACTCTTTTGTTGATGGTAAAGATTTTCTATAGAAAATATACCAAAGAAGTTGAGCTCTAATAGTGCATGGACTCATCTTCTAAAATTTGCCTCTGCAATTGTGCACATGTTTTTGACATAATGATTTGAATTTTCATGTTTTGTATTATTATGACTCCTTTACTTCTAGCTTTGTCTTCTCTCTTCCATGTGACTTATTTATAGAAAATTTATGATAGGGATGATTATATACAAAACACTTGCAACATTGATATTTACAAATAAGCATCCTATTTTTGTATGGTATTTATATTGGCTAGTTTCAAGGAAAATTATTGACAGTTTCTTTCATTGTAGAGCTCAATTTTGATCTCAATTGAGCTTGCCATATCTTTGATTGATCAATTCTTTGCTAACTAAGAAATTAATCAATCTTATTATCCCTTTTGAAGTTTGTCATGATTATGGAGTTACACAAAGGCTGTATAATACAACTCTTTTAACAAAATAATATAACCCCCAAGGTTAATTATGTGCACATTTGCATGGTCTTCATTGATAAACTTTATTATAAACATGTATATTTGTCCCTTACTTTAATTGTTCAAACTATTTTAAAATATATGTATATTTTTTGTATAAATTATGTATATTTTTATATAGTTTTTTTACTTGTGACAAAAAAGTAACATGATAAATAAATTTTGTAGAAAGTAAAGAAATACAAGCAACATCATGATGTTATAAATCAAGTTCTTCAGCATCATGTTCATAATCACACATCACTATAATGGCAACACCTCAGCGTTGGACGAGAGAAGGAGCCATCAATCCAAATACTTGGCTTCACAGAGCCAACATACAACTATGTAGTGACATCAGTTCAATGCCCCAATGCTAACTTGGCACCTCAACAAAGCCAGAATTTGCATAATATGAAGCCAACAATTTGAGATCATGGAGTCTCGGTGTCAATCTCAAATGCTGAAACACTGCGACACAGTGTCATAACACAATATCGTGACTTCATAATGCTATAACCTGACTAGAGCAGTTTACATTTGAACTTCAACATTAAAACTATTTGTAGTATAATTAAGATGACTAAAGATATAAAAAAGGGATTTGCACAATATATGAGAGAGTAGACTTAGAGAGGGTTTAGAGAGTGAATGTGAGAAAGGGAGAGCAAGTGGAGAGGCTTTGTCAACAAGGCAAGAAGAAAAGATCAATGGATAAACCAGTCTAAAAGGAAACTCTTGGTGCTTTTCCTTTTATTTTTTTGTAATATATTTAAGTATTTTCATTCCCTAAATTATGTTTGCATCAATGTTAATTAACTAAGTCCAAACCTCTTTGGATTAGTGAATATATGTTGGTTTAAATGAATCTATTTTTGCATTTTTATGATTCATTGGATGTAAGGTTTCTGTATTAACTTTTTTTATTTTTAATTTAGCCAATTGGATATTATGATCGATTGTGTGGTAGACCTTTTTGGCAGAAAATTAGTAGATAAGTAGGGTAAATGCTCAACTCTCTAATAGAATAGACATATTGTTATTAGGGAATTACAATCATTATAGAAAAATAGATTCTTGGGAGTCTTTATGGGGTTTATGCAATGAAACTATAATATCAAACTCTAATGCTCCTTAAGTCTTGATGGAGATTAATGATTAGTTTAGTCTTTGATTTTCAACTTCTATTTAAAAAAATACTTAGATTTTAAAACCTAAAAAAATCACTAATTCAAAGATGTTTTCTATAATGCTCAAAACAAACAAAACACTTTTTTTGTTTTGAAGTTTTAACACTTTATATGCATCTTGCAAAAGTTGGATAAAACTAAAAGTTGAGTAGGCTAGTACTTAATTTAATTTAAGAATTTGACATCATTCCTAGTGGGATCAACACTTGAACTCAAATCTTATACAAGTTGATCACATATACTTTCATGAAACGTGTGCTAAATACTGGTTCACCTTATTAGAGGGTTTTTTTGATATCTACATTGGTTTAATTTTGCGTGTTAAGGTGTATATTGCAACAAATGAAGCAATCAAATCTCACTGCTTTTAACTCTCCCAAGCTCCTCACAAATGCAAAAAAAAATATGTTAATATAATGATGTAGAATAGTTGCATAAAAGTAATTGCATTTTTAAGAAGTTTCAAGCCATAAATTATCATGTTAAAGTTTACAAAATTCTTATATTTTTTAAAGCATCACATTATTGTTGTTAAGGTTAGAAAATAGTAATGCAAAATTTTTGTACTATATTTATAATAATTATTATAAAATTATTTATGCATTTAGTTATTGAAGTTCTCTTGGGTTATCCATGTATATTCAAGCAATTAATTTAATGTAATGATTTATGTTGATCATTACATCAAATTAAAACCAATTCAAATTGATGTAAATTTGATACCTCACTTTACATGGAATGACCAACCAAATTTAGCATGTAAAATCAAAGCAATTCCATCCACTCTGATTAGATGGGATTATTAAGTTTCTTTGAAATATTTCTTTCAACAAAAGTGGGACCAAATAGAAGCCCGCATGAAAAAAGATACTAAAGCATATCATTCTTATCTAAACAAAAAATCAACAAAAAAAGTAAGGAAATTAGCACTAGATGGAATATTAATTTTTGAAGGAGGAAATTTTGGTTATACATGAAAGAGCATCAAGTTTAGACATAGAGCTTGCAATTAAGCAATCATGAAAAAATATTAGGATCTAGCTATTTCTTTTGGAAGTGCATCCTATACCTACATATTATTCTCTTAATGGTTATTTACCCCCCCAAAAAATCTTTTTTTATTAAAAACCAAGAACATGAACTTTATTTTAATGGAGCTTCTTCTATTAAAGTTTGTATTTTTGATAAACTTCTTGAAGTCAAAGCTAGAATTGGCCTAGTAATTATATATATTAGCAAATCTATATTTTGACATTCTTATGCTTGAACTAATCCACATACAAATAGTTAGATTGATTAGAAATCTCTCTTTGTGAGTTTTAAGTTTCCCATTCAAATAGTAGTAAAGAGAATCAAAATTTGTAGTAGAATANGTCTATTAAAGTTTGTATTTTTTATTAACTTCTTGAAGTCAAAGCTAGAATTGGCCTAGTAATTATATATATTAACAAATCTATATTTTGACATTCTTATGCTTGAACTAATCCACATACAAATAGTGAGATTGATTACAAATCTCTCTTTGTGAGTTTTAAGTTTCCCATTCAAATAGTAGTAAAGAGAATCAAAATTTGTAGTAGAATAGAATTTTGGGTTGCGGATTAAAGGACAAATGAGTGGATGATGAGTGGGAGTTACTAAGGTGATTTTTGTTGATGATTGAGAGAATGAGAGGAAAGTTTTAAAGAAATTATTTTCAAGAATTAAATCAGGGCCATCATCAGGGAGACACCATAATTTCGGTATTTTAAGAAGGGCTGATTGAATAACAAAAAATTGATCAGTCCAATATTCATTGATAGTTCGAAGACCATTAATGGCTCCAAGTAGTAGGTTTTAGTATCTATAGGAATATGATCTGAAATCATAAATTTTTTACAGATAGTGATATCACTATTATGTAAAACGTGTATTGAAATAAGTTCATATGTATTAATATATAATTATATAGTAATGTAGCTATGAAAGTGCATTACATTGTAATGTATGGTTATCTATATTGACAATATTATTTGTAAATGTTATAATATATTGTTGTATAAAATCCATATTTACTAAGATTCAATTTGAATTTTTGTCATCTATTAAAAATAAATGTTGGAAATCAATCCTTTGATCATTGATATCTTAAAATCCAAAGAGTAAATTAGCTTCGTGAGTACATGAATATTTTCGTCCAAGATAATCTTGATATATGTATGGAGTATCTTTTAGTACCTGAAGATTTGTAGGTACTAAGTTTTGATCTATATGTGATCGATGAGATCTCGTGTCTAACAAAATCGTGCAATTTTTTTTTTCACCATTATTATTATTATTATTATTATTATTATTATTATTATTATTATTATTATTATTATTAT
>JXCR01066821.1:4979-44183 GCA_002079205.1 Phalaenopsis hybrid cultivar
TATATATATATATATATATATATATATATATATATATATATATATATATATATATATATATATATATATATTATCATATGATGATAAAGATTTGAATGTTGTGATGGGAAATATTAAAATTTAGGTTAGAAAGGTAAATACATATTTAATTAATTTTTTTTATTTATTGGATGTTCATCACATGCATCTAATTGCTCTTCAAAATAAAAAAAAAATGAAAATTTATTTATAAATATAACACTGTTTTATTTATTTTAAAAAATCTAGCTTAAATATTTAAATACCTGCTAGCAGGCACCTGCGATTCCATATCTTATAGGGATCTCGTTGATCGTCTGCTAGCAAGTTGGGGGACTATAATGTCTTTTTTTTTCTGTGTGATCCCATTGATCACCTACTAGTAGATCGAGAGACTCAAATTCTTTCTACTGTGTCAGACCTATTTATAGGCTCAAAATAAAAAAATAAAAAGGAAAAAAATTATAATTGAGTAAATCTATATTTAAAAAAATATTTTTTTTCTCATTAAGAAAATAACATAATGGAAAAATGAATCAATCATATTTTTTCTTTAATTAGTCTTGTTGTTAAGATTTAAATATATCTCCTTTAAAAAAATTAACATAATAGATGAATGAATCTCTTTTATTTTTTCTTAATTTTTCTCGTTGTTAAAATTTAAATATGCTTTAATTACTCATAAATATATATATTCACATATATGAGCAGAATCTTAACTCATGCCATTAACGAAATATATTACATCATAGAGTTACGTGCGGAGTCCAATGAAATCGGGTCACACATGTGAAGGCGAGAAAAAAAAATTGATCCGGTAACACGGGGGAATATTCCTCCCGTGTTATTCAGATGTTATTGTGTGGTATTCAAGTGTTATTGATGTGTTATTGTGTTATTATAACACCATGAATATTCCGAGAACACAATAACACATGAATAACATACAATAATAACTGAATAACACGAGGGGAATATTTATCTGTGTTACCAGGATTATTCCTCTGTGGCGTGATTTCATTGGACTCCGCACGTAACTCTACGTGCGGAGTCCTGATGTAATATTTTTTTCGCAATTAACACATATATAACATAATTAAAATCCGTATATATTCAAAACTCAGTGCAATCTTATGTATTTACCATTTACGTGTCGAAGACATGAATTATATAAATGTAAGGAAAATGATAAGAAACTTATTCACATATCACCTAATTCTAACACATTTACAAGTTGGGTGCCAAAATTTATATATTTACATTCATAATATTTAAATCTTTAATATTACATCAATAATAGCATTATTATAATTTTTTTTAAAAAATAAAGTAGATGTTTTTATGCTTGGATTTATAACACGAAATTGTTATATATTTAAATATCAAACTTATAAAATACAACCTACAAAAAATAAAATTTTATTTGAAGATTATCATGATATTAAATTTTTNATAAAGTAGATGTTTTTACGCTTGGATTTATAACACGAAATTGTTATATATTTAGATATCAAACTTATAAAATACAACCTACAAAAAATAAAATTTTATTTGAAGATTATCATGATATTAAATTTTTTATGCAAGTTGAGATGTATGTTCAATGTATTTGACAATGAAAACTGAAAATTAAGGGACAATTGATACGATGTAAACAAATTTTCATCAGCTGGCACAGATCTTGAGTGCGATATGAATCTCGGGATAATTTTTTAGCAAGGAACATTTAAATTCAATTAAAAATAATTCAAAGCTCTAATTTCAGAAAACTTACAGTTAGACTAATCGGTTCGACGAGAAATCCTAATGATACCAAAATTGATCCAATTTGAAGCAAATTAAACATAGATCAAGTCATTAAACCACTTATGAATTTTTTTAGTGCATAATTGAAAAGTCAAAGCAAATTTCAAATTTGGAATCCTTATAGTCAAATCAAGTCTCTCAACAAAAAGAATAAACAAGCTAAAGATCACTCAATTATGACATCATTAAGAAACTTAATTGGTCACATAANGTCTCAACAAAAAGAATAAACAAGCTAAAGATCATTCAATTATGACATCATTAAGAAACTTAATTGGTCACATAACACCGTCCAATCGAGGGAACCTCCTTAGACCATCTGATCAGAGTAGATAAATTCTTTTTTTTGTTTGCAACATGTGCATTATAAATAGAGTTCTACCCCCACTCTTGAAAGGAGCCCTAGACCTTGAGTCAGAAGAAGACTTAAGCCTAAAGGATGAGCTAAAGTCTAGCATCGCTTCTGCACAGCATATGCGGTGAATTCTCTTACTTTTGCAGTCGCCTACTACCGTCAACCATCACATATCGACCACCTTTTACCATTGTCGGTCGCCCTCTACTGTCGACACTATCAGGCCCCACCTGCTCCTTGCAGCAAAGTCTCTCACGGCGTCATCATGTGCACTATGGAATNGTTTGCAACATGTGCATTATAAATAGAGTTCTACCCCCACTCTTGAAAGGAGCCCTAGACCTTGAGTCAGAAGAAGACTTAAGCCTAGAGGATGAGCTAAAGTCTAGCATCGCTTCTGCACAGCATATGCGGCGAATTCTCTTACTTTTGCAGCCGCCTACTACCGTCAACCATCACATATCGACCATCTTTTACCATTGTCGGTCGCCCTCTACCGTCGACACTATCAGGCCCCACCTGCTCCTTGCAGCAAAGTCTCTCACGGCGTCATCATGTGCACTATGGAATCCCAACGTACATATCAGAACAATGAAACATCTAACAGACTAATACACATCTAGTAAACCATACAACGACACACTCTAAAGACATTGTCAACTCAAAGATGAAGCAACAACACACCCTGATGATATTGTAACAATGCATCACCTAGATGATGTAACAATGCACCTCGAAGACGATGACTTTTCTCGAACTCCTAAAGCTTTCTTCTTCCAACCAATTACTAAGGCCTGTGTGGTCCACAACTCATGCAATTCTCAAATCCGACCATGGCAGTCTACAAACGTGGCTTACAGCTTGTGCAACTGCCNAGATCGTCTGCTAGCAAGTTGGGGGACTATTACATCAGGACTCCACACGTAGAGTTATGTGTGGATTCCAATGAAATCACACCACACACGTGAAGGCGAGAAAAAAAAATCAACCCGGTTACATAAGGGAATATTCCTCCCGTGTTATTCAGGTGTTATTGTGTGATATTCAAGTGTTATTGATGTGTTATTGTATTATTATAACACCATAAATATTCCGAGAACACAATAACACATGAATAACATACAATAACAACTGAATAACACGGTGAGAATATTTCTCTGTGTTACCAGAAATATTCCTCTGTGGCGTGATTTCATTGGACTCCGCACGTAACTCTACGCGCAGAGTCCTGATGTAATATTTTTTCGCAATTAACACCTAAATAACATAATTAAAATCCGTATATATTCAAAACTCAGTGCAATCTTATGTATTTACCATTTACGTGTCGNACAAACTGATACATTCATCATTCACCATGTATACTGTAGCGCGCAGCCTCTGGCACACGCCTTTGAATCACAAATAACAGCCGGATTCTTAGCTTCAATAAAAAGTGGAAGAATCATCCAAAATGACAAACTCGGTTGATCCCAAGCGCACTAAACCAAAAAAAAAAAACCCTAAAACCTCCCGTCCAGTTTCAGTTGCCACACAGTTATCACCCGACATCACGCAATGCAAACCGCGTACAAAGACAAACAAACACGTGCTATATATCCCAAGCCACAGTCCAAAGAAGAAGCAAAAACCTTCTCGCACTTGTATTCCAAATACGGCGCCCTTATGCCGGTACTGAACACAACAGGCGTAATCGGAAACCCAGGAGGAACCAGGGCCGATATCTGGTTCTCCTCGCCCACCTCAGAATCGAAAACCCTAAAAGATAGAAGCCGAGAGGAAGCTGAGCCCGCCAAACAGGTGCAAGGCAAGAAAATACACAAAAAATAGGCCGTTGAACCCGATTGAACAAACCCTGGATCCCAAGAGCTCAGCTGCCAACAAAAGCACCGCAAAAGGAACTCAACTTCTCTTTTTCCTTACTCCCTCTTCTTCCTCGTTCTTCTCCTGCGCGGCGGCTCCGCTGAGAGAGCGAGTAGGGAAATTAGCGCAGGTGGTATATAACTGCTGTCCGGTTCCGGTTAACCTAAAGGGTTAAGAAAGTAGATACATAATTAAAATTTGGTACTTTTACACACAATTCATATGGATTTACATCTATACCAAATAAATTTTAATATTTACATTTATATTATTTTAGTGTTATAAATTTATATATATATATATATATATATATATATATATATATATATATATATATATGNTGCAGTGATTAGAAACGTCTGCACCGTTGCCCTTAAGAACAAGTATTGAACCAACTGGTAGAGGAATCTCCACAGCTCCTCTCAATTCACCAGGGCCGACTATATCGATTTCTTTTCCAAACAGAATAGTGCTTTTACTTATGAACGAGACTGTGCAAAAAGGTCTCACAAAATCATGATGGTCAATGTGTGGGGGAATGCAGTCACCTTCATCATAAATGTTGATGATGCAACTGTTAGGAATGCAAGTAGCAGGTAGAATATTCCACTTGACCATTCTCTTGNATTAAAAAGGTAAATACATATTTACTTATTTTTTTTTTTTATTATTGGATGTTCATCACATGCATCTAATTGCTCTTCAAAATAAAATAAATTGAAATTTTATTTATAAATATAACACTGTTTTATTTATTTTTAAAAATCTAGCTCGAATATTTAAATACCTGCTAGCAGGCGCCGGCGATTCCATATTTTTATAGAGATCTCGTTGATCGCCTGCTAACAAGTCGGGGGACTATAATGTCTTTTTTTTTCTATGTGATCCCATTTATCACCTATTAGTAGATCGAGAGACTCAAATTTTTTCTACTGTTTCAGGTCTATTTATAGGCTCGAAATAAAAAGATAAAAAGGAAAAAAATCATAATTGAGTAAATCTATATTTAAAAAAAATATATTTTTTTCTCATTAAGAAAATAACATAATGGAAGAATGAATCAATCATATTTTTTCTTTAATTAGTCTTGTTGTTAAGATTTAAATATATTTTCCTTTAAAAAAATTAACATAATAGATGAATGAATCTTT
The DNA here is from genome assembly GCA_002079205.1 of Phalaenopsis hybrid cultivar. Taxonomy (NCBI): domain Eukaryota; kingdom Viridiplantae; phylum Streptophyta; class Magnoliopsida; order Asparagales; family Orchidaceae; genus Phalaenopsis; species Phalaenopsis hybrid cultivar. Next base: position 10,173 of record JXCR01066821.1, read on the forward strand.
TTTATTTTTTCTTAATTTTTCTCGTTGTTAAAATTTAAATATGCTTTAATTACTCATAAATCTATATATTCACATATATGAGCAGAATTTTAACTCATGCCATTAACGAAAATACATTACATCAGGACTCCGCACGTAAAGTTACGTGCGGAGTCCAATGAAATCAGGTCACACATGTGAAGGCGAGAAAAAAAAATTGATCTGGTAACACGGGGGAATATTCCTCTCGTGTTATTCAGGTGTTATTGTGTGGTATTCAAGTGTTATTGATGTGTTATTGTGTTATTATAACACCATTAATATTTCCAAAATACAATAACACATGAATAATATAAAATAACAACTGAATAACACGGGAGGAATATTTCTCTGTGTTACCAGAAATATTCCTCTGTGGCGTGATTTTATTGGACTATGCACGTAACTCTATGCGCGGAGTCCTGATGTAATATTTTTTTCACAATTAACACATAAATAACATAATTAAAATCCGTATATATTCAAAACTCAGTGCAATCTTATGTATTTACCATTTACATGTCGAAGACATGAATTATATAAATGTAAGGAAAATGATGAGAAACTTATTTACATATCACCTAATTCTAACCCATTTACAAGTTGGGTGCCAAAATTTATATATTTAGAGTCATAATATTTAAATCTTTAATATTACATCAATAATAGCATTATTATAATTTTTTTTTAAAATAAAGTAGATGTTTTTATGCTCGGATTTATAACACTAAATTGTTATATATTTAAATATCAAACTTATAAAATACAGCCTACAAAAAATAAAATTTTATTTGAAGATTATCATGATATTAAAATTTTTATGCAAGTTGAGATGTATGTTCAATGTATTTGACAATGAAGACTGAAAATCAAGGGACAATTGATATGATGCCAACAAATCTCCATCAGTTGGCACAGATCTTGAGTGCGACATGAATCTCTGGATAATTTTTTAGCAAGGAACATTTAAATTCAATTAAAAATCATTCAAAACTCTGATTTCAGAAAACTTACAGTTAGACTGATCGGCTCGACGAGACATCCTAATGATACCAAAATTGGTCCAATTTGAAGCAAATTAAACATAGATCAAGTCATTAAACCACTTATGGAATCTTTTAGTGCATAATTGAAAAGTCAAAGCGAATTTCAAATTTGGAATGCTTATAGTCAAATCAAGCGTTTCAACAAAAAGAATAAACAAGCTAAAGATCACTCAATTATGACATCATTAAGAAACTTAATTGGTCACATAGCACCGTCCAATCAAGGGAACCTCCCTAGACCATCTGATCAGAGTAGATAAATTCCTTTTTTGTTTGCAACATGTGCATTATAAATAGAGTTCTACCTCCACTCTTGAAAGGAGCCCTAGATCTTGAGTCAGAAGAGGACTTAAGCCTAGAGGATGAGCTAAAGTTTAGCATCGCTTCTGCACAGCATATGCGACGAATTCCCTTACTTTTGCAGCCGCCTACTACCGTCAACCATCACCTATCGACCATCTTTTACCATTGTCGATCACCCTCTACCGTCGACACTATCAGGACCCACCTGCTCCTTGCAGCAAAGTCTCTCACGGCATCATCATGTGCACTGTGGAATCCCAACGTACATATCAGAACAATGAAACATCTAACAGACTAATACACATCTAGTAAACCATACAATGACACACTCTAAAGACATTGTCAACTCAAAGATGAAGCAACAACACACCCTGATGATGTTGTAACAATGCATCACCTAGAAGATGTAACAATGCACCTCGAATGCGATGACTTTTCTCGAACTCCTAAAGCTTTCTTCTTCTAACCAATTACTAAGGCCTATGTGGTCCACAACTCATGCAATTCTCAAATCCGACCATAGCAGTCTACAAACGTGGCTTACAGCTCGTGCAACTGCCAACTCCAACCTTAGCTGCCTAGGGACGTTATCACACCCTATGCAACTGACGACTTTATCATTTGAGACTCACAGACATCATCACAACTCACTATTGCAGCCTACGTAACCAACTACAACTTATGTGGCTTACAACTTGTGCATCTCCCAACTCTGTCCTTAGTGGCCTACGAACATGACTTATAGCTCGTGCAACTCCCAACTCCAGTCTCAATGACCTACGAACTTCATCCAGCTCTGCATTACAACATACGACCAACTATGATCTATATGGTTCGCAGCTCATTCGTCTCTTGACTTTAGCTGATGTCACCTACGGATGTCATCACAGCCGTTATGAAATAAATGAACAACTACAACTATGTGGTTCACAGCTCGTGGAGCCCCCAACTTCGGACTCTGTGACTTATAGACATTATCACAACTCACCACTACAAACTATGTAAGCAATTATGACGTACGAGGCTCACATCTCCTTCAGCTTCCTACTACAACATTTGTGACCAATTGACGCTCCTTAGGCAACTATTAGCAACCCACATGGCCAACCACTATCATGTCATTCAACTATAGCCTATACGACAAGCTGACCCTACAACTATTGTCCATAACATTCATGACGGACAACTGTCTCCATACCAATCAAGTACAACCCTTGCAGCTTGTTATCACTGAGAACTACATTCATTACAGTCAGATTATGACTATTATTAATGAACTATTGTTGTATATTTGTAATGATCAACTTTACACATTCATCTTCCGTAATTTATATAAAAAGTAGATATATGTACTCAATATTCATAGTGGATTATTTTAACTGAGCTAGACCCTCAGTTTTTTTTCTCTTTTATCGGGTTTTTCACATAAAAATTAATGTGTCACATCCTGCTTACTTCTCTTTAATTACTCGAGTATTATTGAGTTTTTGTGCAACGCTAAGACATTAAATTATTATTATATCATTGTAGACATTCCGAAACGCATAACTCACGATAAAACCTCAACACATTTTTTTTGCAAATTTTCAATATTTTGATCATGACACATGTAAATGCATTGGTTCAGTAGTTCCAAAAAACCAGAGGAGTTCTAGTTTCTTAAAAAGCAATGTTTTAAGTGATGTGTATACCGAAAAAAAAGGTTGGGAAAGTGATAATAGTGTCTCCAAAAATGCATATAACAGTGTGTGAAAACGCTTAACAATGAAGAAGTGGTCATCCACTATTTGAGAAGGGCATGGTGGCAGCATGTGAATGACCATCAATGAAATGAAGGTAGGAAAAACTTATTGATATGCGGGAGTGTAAAGGAGAATGAAAGTTTGTCCTTACCTATTATAACTAGAAGTTAATGATGAGCATGAGAATGATGATATTTATGTGCTATTAAATATCCAAATAAGTGAATAGGTTTATGTTTGTAAATCATCCTTATTTTTTAAAATATTAAGTGCATTAAAAAGAATTCAAGCTCTAATTTTAAAATATAATATTCAAACCAACCAATTAGTTGCTTGTATAATTTCTCTCCACATGTGTTTTGCAAAATGCCTCTAGATTAATTATGATATTAGTGTTATAATCTTCATAGTAGTCGGCCCGATTGAGTTTCATCTAAAATTTAAAATATATTAAGCTTGGCAATATTAGAACACTCAAAAAGAAATATTTATAAATAATACAAATATAACTCATTCTATAACATGGGGGATTTACATTAATAGTACTTTAAATTTATGTATTTAAATATCATACGCCGAAATGTTATGTTTACTAATGTAACACTTAACATCTATTAATAGACCAAAAATAGAACCATTTCAACCTTCAACCATAGCTCCATCCCATCCTTTTATATCATTATGGTGAGAAGATATAGATTTGGCTAAGTCTTGGCTGGCCCTTTACCCCGTTGCTCTAATTCTTGCACAAAACGTTGCCAAAAGGCTAGTTATCTTGAGCTTCAACTATGAAGTCCTTTGCGCTTGCCAGCAGTGGACTACACATTATCCGACCTCTCCAAGAGATCACCTTGTATGAGCAACCAAGTGTGGGAAAATTCTTCCCTTTTAGAAGAAATAGTTTTTTTCAGGTGAGTATTGTTTTATCATTCTAAAAATATCCCTTCACATTACTTATTTAGCCGTACTACACGACATCTTTCTAATCTGCCCCTTCTAGTTAATTTTTATATTTTTTACTTGAAGAAGTGAGATGATCACTTTTATGTAGTACCAAATGAAATTGCAATTGTTGTTTCTGTCAAAGTGCCTTTTGGTTTAGCAACTAGTATTTTATCAAAACTCCATAGTTAAGTGTGCTCGTGTAAAAACACTTGTAAGGTGGGTGATATCCTGAAAACTTAGACCAATGGGATAGAATTATGAGGCCAGAAGGCCAGTGCAGATAATATATTGAGGGATAAGAGTTTGAGCTATTACAAATCATATCAAGGTATTACATCAAGCTGAAGATAGGAATATGTACCTGATGGACTATTATGGGCTAAGAAAACTGACAAAGAATTTAATTAATTAAGTGTAAGAGATTGTGAAATCACTTGAGTAGACTCAAGTAGAACTCTTCAATAGCGAGACACCTTGTGGTGTAATGGTGGAATTTCATTAGATAATTTTAAAGTTAAGTGTGCTCATGTGGGAACATTTCTGGGATTGATGAGCTCCTGAAAAATTAGACCAATGAGATAAAAGCTTGAGTCCATTAGACTAAAATAAACACTACCTCTATCGATGAGAGTTTGAATTGTTAAATTTCTAAATTATATCTCTAATATTAGAAAAAGAGAAAGAAGAAAATAATTATTTTTGAATAGTTTGTAAAATCTTCATGAATAGATGAAAATGAAAATGGTAAGTTCAAAATAAGTTTAATCTTGACATGTCCTAAGAAATCCCTATTGATAAGTACACATCTCGATGCACATTTGAATTGAAAGGTTCAAAAATAAAGTTAGGAAATACTCATACTTTAATTTACAATTAAATAAAGCACCTCAAAGAGACCAACCAAATGACATAAAAATGATATGATCTGAGTCCAAGTGAGTTCATATCATCCACTTAAAGCATAAATAAGACTTTGGAACATACATTTGTGGCTAAATTATCATCAAATCTAGCAAGTTAATAGTTAAATCAAGTGTATTGATGGGATGAATTCAATTAGTGTAATATGTCTTAGTTTTGATATTATTAAGGCATTCAAACAATTACAAAACTACATTTGATTAAAAAATTCCTTTAGATCATCCGATGGAGTGTCCAGATTCACACAGTTTTTACAGAGAATGCCACTCCCAAGCTAAACAAATAACCCCAACTCTCTTCATGAAGAAGAACTAGTCCAGGAAGAGAAGATTGAATGGAGCTTTGTGCTCTTGAGGATTCTTGAGCTCCACTACCACCAGGCCACCATCATGGGCCACAACTGTCTGACCACCATATTTGGTTGATGTCAAGCCACTGCAACCAAACCAAATCACTGACACCATACCATAACCGATGTGTCAAACCACCTTCGTCGAACTGCTTCCGCCACTGTCATCGGGCTGCCACTATCATCATCTCCAGCTACCGTCATCATGTCAAACTGTTGATACTGGACCACCGTCATCTAGCTATCACTACCATTGTTGGTTTGCCTTATTTAGGCCACTATCATCACCATCATGTATCCATCGTTGAACCACAGAATTCAAGCCACCATAGACAGCCAAACCACTATCATCGGGACACCGCCGTCTTGTTGAACTAGTTTCATTGGACTATTGTTTCCACCTTAGGTCCACCATCATCGAGCCACCGTCACCACCATTGAAGAACCATAGAATCCAAGCCACTTTAGTGGAGTCAAACCATCATTATCGGGCCGCTGTCGCCACTAGGCCATTGATGCCAAGCCACCTCCACCACAGTCATCTACCACTATAGCTGCTATCAGGCCACCATCGCCGAACCACAACCATAAAGCTAGACCACCATAGACAAGTTAGCACTATAATAGAACCGCTATCAAAAGGACAATGTTGAGGCAAACTGTTATGCTAGTATGTTAACAATGGGCCACAGTCGTCGTCGAGATTTTTTCGACACCGCGGGTCCAAGACCATTATCATCTGTCAATGTTAAGCCAACTCTCAGACAATAATCAATTGATTGTCATCACTATTTTTAAGCTGCCATCAGTGGAACATTATCATCATCGTTAGATCATCACCTTCTGGTCAACATCATTATGATGAAGTACCGTCATTGTCAAACCATCTGTCAGTCGTTATTTCGAATCACTATCATAGAACTGTTGTCTCTATTGTGGCATAATGTCATTGTTGTCATAACATCATCTTCTATTTTCCACTTTGTCTGATCACCATCACTCATCAGCTGATATGCCCGATCATTGTTGTTAGGCTAACATCGTACTTGTTGTACACCATCATCATTGATAAATCACGGTCATCTATCCACCATCAACATTGCCACATTACAGTATTATCGTGGAACCAATAGCATCTGGTGTTGATGCCATACGCTATCGCTTGATCATTGTCACCTGTCGGTCGCCTTTTATTTATTTTTTTAAATATATATTTAATTTAATATGTATATAATTTTAATTTTGAAAGTATTATTTTAATTTTGAAAGATGAGGCCAAACAAATCTCTTATATCTAATATTTTAGACAATTGAGCATAATACCACAAGTGATGCACAATCTCGAAAGATATGTGTATGACTTAATAGTAGACTCAACTATTTAAACTAAGAAATTTATGACAGTTATTTGGTCTGTAAAATTTATGACTGTCAATTCTCTTTTCTAATATAAGGATTAGATAGGATTTAGATTATATGGGTTAATAATTCTTCTATAGGGGTGAACCCCTATGGTTAATTACATCTTAAGCGACTGAAATTACTTTAAAAAAAAACTCTTGATTAAGATTGTGGTTTAATTTTCAAGAATTCAATGTTTAGTTTCCACGATTGCCAGCAAAAAATTAAAAGGGAAAAGCTCAATGTGGAACAATTATTTCTGGAATTCAAATGAACAAAAAGTAGGAGATGTCGAAGATACAAAGAAAACTTCAGTGACATATCAGATTATTCTATGGTTTGGTTTTATGTCTTTGAAAGTAAAATTATTCAACGTTTCAATTCTACAATTTATTTTAAAATTTGGGCTTATATCTCCACGTCATATGATCATGCAAACAGACTAAAAAGATAGGAGGATTTATATTGCATCGGATAACAACCTCGAAACCTTAAAAAGAATTAGGACTTATATCGCACGACATATGATCGTACGAAGACTTAAAAGATAGTAGGAGGATTTACGCCGTGCTAGAGGAACAACCTCGAAGGCGTAAAGGTTTATGTTATTTAATACTACGAAAGGTTTAGTTGATGATCATCCTTCGCTTCCATGTTGTGGTCTCGACCGTCGCCTGAAAGTTGGTCACCGCTCACTCACGTCGTCATCTCGTTCTGTGAACAACCTATTTTATGCTCTTATCATTATTTGTTTGTTTATTATGTTATTACAAAAATTAGTTTATCAAAGTTTAAAATATTTTTATAATTTCATTTACTTGATATGTTTTGTTATGAGTTTTTTAAGATTGTTAAAGTTATTCTTTGTCAAAAGTGTGTGTTGGTCTTGCATTATAGGGATTACCCCTAAAAAGTTGGCAATGACAGCTTCTCGCCAAGTGTTAGTGAATAGAAGTTTCGATCATGCGCCCTCACGAAGTCATCGGGTCAGAAGACATACTATTCTTTTATTCTATCATCATTTATTTGCTCCGTCACCTCCCACTAATACACCAGCTCGTTGATTCACATAAAACTACCACATCATCAATATTTCCACTTAGACATGAGTAGTTCCCTATCCAATATCAAGTATGTGGAAAGACATTAAGGGTATTTACATACAAGATACTCAGCTCCAGTGTATTTATATTTCTGATGCCAAACTTTAATCCATTGTATTCATGTCATCTTACTTACGAATGAAAAAGTGTGTTTTGCTTTTAAAACGTAGGTGAAAAAGTAGTAATTTTGATGTGATATAAAGAATAAAATCCGGTTGTCAAACATGTGAGCACATAAGTGCTAAAAGGTTTATATGTAATGATTAGGTGCCATCTCTGTAGATATATATGACTTGAGTGGTACATACCTTCGTGGTATACTGCACCGCTCCAAGTAGACCGAACTAGCAGACTACATGGCTTCAAATAATATACGGCATATAACGAAGAAACCCCAAGTTAGCGAGCTCATAAAACCTCCTTCAAGATATAGCTTATAGCAAAAATTCCCAATCGACGAGCTATCCAAATATTGATAAGTAACCAAGCAAGAGAACTAAGCAAGCCAGCCAAAAATAATTACAAAAACACGTAGTGAGCAAGGAAAACCAAGCAGTCAAACAGTAAACCGAGCGGCCAACAAGAGAAACCGAGCAAACCAACCAAGAAATCAAACAACCAACAAGGAAACCAGGCAGCCAAACAGTAAACCGAGGGGCCAGCAAGAGAAACAGAGCAAACCAGCCAAGAAATTAAGCAACCGGCAAGGAGCACCACTATGAGTATCCATTCCAACAAAAATACTCAAGGATTATCAGTGAAATAAATTAGAAGCCTTCACATACATAACCACAATCCTTATCCATTTAGATATCTGCCATCCAAACCCCAATTCCTGCATACACGCCATCTTAATCATGTATGAAAAGTTGTATTTCATTTTTCAGGAGTTAAAAGAATGATACCCTTTCTGAATATTTGGGTAGCATGAGTGTAATAAAAAGTAAACTTTAGGTGTTAGAATATGTAAATTTATAGGAGTCGAACATTATGTAAGCAAATACTCCTATTAAATAAAATAACTTTAATTAACTGAAATGCCTTGGTAGGCAATATTATCATTTGATTAATAGGTAATGTACACTTAAGGGCTCATATCTGTGACTATAACATTCCAGTCACATCCAAAAAAAAAAAAAATTGCAAAGTAAAAAAAATACATTCCCTCTCTTCTTCTTTCTCTTTTTTCTTTATGCATACTTGTGTGACTCCAAAATATCGTAAGTTTACATATCAAACTTAAATTGTTAGATATGTAAATACGTAAAAATGGATTGACATTTGTGTAAATTTTCCAATCTTAAATATTAAATTAAGTAAAATAAAAGAGTTAATTCCATTCTTATGTATTTACATATTCAAATTCTAATCTCTTACCCTTTTTTTTTAATATTTATGCCACCTAAATCTTTTATATCACATTAAAATGCTACCATCTTAACTTCCGAAGTAAATAATACACCCTTTTTTTATGTCATTCATGTAAAAAAAACTTGAATTTCAGGCTGTTGAGAAAATTAGGGCGAAGAAAAACTAGAACGACACAAATCCAGAAGAACACAGAGATTTAACGAGGTTCGACAAAGATGTCTACGTCCTCGGGAGCAGAGCTGCGAGTTCCTTTCAATATTCAGAAAAAATGTTACAGAATTCAGGATACCTCCTAGGATTACTAACAAGCCTATTTATAACCTCAGGAATAGACCCTAGACACAATATGTAATTACAACATTACCCCTGTACCAAACCGCGGAGCTTTGCCCCCGCACCCCAACCCACGTAACTTCCCAATTTGGACAGATTCTTCCGCTCTGCTCTGCTCCGCTTCGATCCAGCGTCTGTCCCGATATGGTATATGAGTCATAACATAACACAGGCGTTGGACATATATAATTACATATGAATTATGCAAGGATCTTGAAAGTGAAGGGAATGTTTTAAAGAAAGGAAGCAAAACAAACTTTCTCAAAGAAATCAAGTTAATCCATAGTGCTATATCTCAAAATCACTTTCCCCTGCAAGATTTATACGCCTTGATAACATTCACATAAAATGCAAGCATTCGTCTAAGCATGTAAACAGGAAATTCATTCATAATCCATGCCAATTAAAGCAAATTTTAGAGGATAAAAAAATGATTCTTCTTGAGCATAATCAAAGAGACGGTTTCTACTGAATGAGATGCCCCGCGAATAAACCAAAGAAGAAGGATAAATAGTAAGATTCTTATCCTTGAGATTCTTAACCTCAATGCTCAACGATGAGCGACTACAAGTTCTTCATCTCTAGCATTTTCTTTTGGAAGCGAGTGATGTAAGCTCGTGGGCTTTCGCCCTCCCCCTGCCTGAATTGAAGCAGTGTCTGTATCCCTCCTTGGCTTATGTACTTAGCAAAGTGTGCGAGGAAGAGCTTTCAGAACTCGAAGAAAGATGGGATGACACCGTCCGGTAGGCTATTAAACTATCAGAACACGACTTCTTTCAGCATGGTCAAGAACAACTGACACTTCATGGCATCATCAACCTACAAGACTCGAACAAACCACTCAAAAGAGACGAGGTGGTCGATCGGATCGGTTTTCCCTTTATAGGCATCAAAGTGAGGAATTCTAAAATTTGTCGGGGTCTTGTTGGTGTTACCCATGATTGGTCGAGTGAGCATTTCTACTCAATCTGCTCGATGTGGGACTGTCGGCATAGGTGCGATGATGTTTGTCGGATGGGAATCTCCTGTTCCTTCTGTAGGCCGGTCACCAGGCCAACTGTGGGGTGCTGGCGGATTGTTGAGGGGAGCCTTTTGGGGACGGTTCCTCGAGACCCTTCCTCCATGGCCGACAGTCAGACGTTTAGGATCATGACCGCCCGAAGAACCTCAAACTAGCCAATTATTTGCGTTCGCAGTGCTTGGACATCTTTCTAAACGTCTCGACGTATTGTCTCCCCATTGAATTCCATTAGGGCAATCTTTCTGCAGGAACTCTACTTTATAGTTGGCTCTGCTTCTCGTCTGGGACATGCCCACACTTACTGCGCCACCTTTTAGGATGTTGGATCCAAATTGTCCTTTGAGAACACGCATGGAGAGTTAGAGCTAGACGAAGGAGAAAAAAATAAAAGAATAAGTAAAGATTTCACTACAGAGAGAACAATCTCTTTACTTATTCTTTTGCCTCATATTTATAGGGTTGTATTTATACAATTACAGAAAAAATGGAACAGTTATGTAAATTGTTCTTAATACAATTGATATTGTAATTAATTGTGTAGAATTTATACCATATATGCATTACAATTCGAATTTTAATATGGTTGTAATTGGCCGGTCAACCTGCTTGAATTTAATAGGTTGAGGTGACCGACTAAGTGATGATGACTACACCTTCCAAAGTAAAGGCCGGTCGACTAAGGTGTCCGATTGAATAGCGATTTTACTCACCGTAGTAAAAGAAGGTCGGCCAATTAGCTTGCGATCAAAGGCTCTTACATGCGCGTCTTGATTGATTAGGGCGGCATGTGTGGTATGTTGATTGAATCTTCTGTGATAATCTATCGGTCGATTATAACGGCGAGATGTCTTAATTATATGACCGCCATCTAGACCGTTTGATTGCTTTGAGATTCGTGCCAACATTTTTTGTGCATACAAATATATATAAATCATGATAAGAAATTATAGCAAGCTTATATTTCATTTAATTTAAACTAACAAGTTATGAGACAATTTTATGAAAAAATTGAATAAATTTATATAACAATTAATATTTGAAAAAATTTATATTGATGGTAGCAAATAATAATAACAAAGCATTAATTAAAAAAATCCTATTTTTAAGCTCAATCAGATAAAAGAACAACACTTGCTCACAAAATGGCAAAAAACCAAAAACAAAAACACTTAAAAATAGTTTAAATTCAAGCGATACATAGATATTGAAGTTAACAAGAGAACTTGAAAAAAGATTACAATCAAACAGAAATCAACTTTGGCCCAACATACTCTTTGTACCAACAAAGAAGAGCTTATTGATCTGGCGGAGAAAAACTCTGATTTTGGCATCCCAAACATCTCAGATGGATTGCTTCTTAGCCAAGAGCCTGTTCACGGCCTTCAAGTAGGCTTCGACGCTGGAAACCACAACGTCCAAGTTCTCTCCGCTTGCACTAAAGCTGAAATGAGAATAGTTTTGATTAAGCATAATAATAATGCAGAGAAANTGCAGAGAAAAAAAGTGGAAGATGAATATCATTTTCATTTAAAAGAAGTTATGAGTTCATAAGCAATTACATATAAATAAAAAGGAGATTTACATACGTACCACTCAATTCTTATCTATTTACACATCTTACACCTAAACTCTAATTTTTACATAGATGCCGTCTCACTTGCGCATGAAAAGGTGTATTTCATTTCCAAAAATTAAAATTGTGGGATTTTATATGTGATACAAAAGATTTGAGTGGAAAAAATGTAAAAACAAAGTTTGTGGTAGTGTTATGGAAAGTATTAAATCTAATTGTTTTATATTAGGAAGCGTATAAATTATGAAGATTGATATTAGGTAACCTATATAGAGGATATCTAATTATATGATATTTTTATACTAGGAAGATTGATATTAGGTAATCTAATGCTTGTTTGGGGAAGCTAGAGTTTATGTATAAGTTATTGCTCAACAGTTGTGCCAGGAAGCTGCTACACAGAAGTTATTGTGTGTAAGCTATGTGTTTGTTTGTTTAGTGTGGTTGTGGAGCAGTTGTGCTACCGTTGTTTATGACAAAAAACATATTTGCCTCTCTTGTTGTGATGTTTATAACAGAAGCAGTCCAATTTGAATAACNTTATTGTCCATAACATTCATGACAGACAACTGTCTCCATACCAATCAACTACGACCCTTGCAGCCCGTTATCACCAAGAACTACATTCATTACAGCCAGATTATGACTATTATTAATGAACTATTGTTGTATATTTGTAATGATCAACTTTACACATTCATCTTCCGTAATTTATAAAAAAAGTAGACATATGTACTCAATATTCATAGTGTATTATTTCAACTGAGCTAGACCCTCAGTTTTTTTTCTCTTTTATCGGGTTTTTCACATAAAAATTAATGTGTCACATCCTGCTTACTTCTCTTTAATTACTCGAGTATTATTGAGTTTTTATGCAACGCTAAGACATTAAATTATTACTATACCATTGCAGACATTCCGAAACGCATAACTCACGATAAAACCTCAACACATTTTTTTTTATCAAATTTTCAATATTTTGATCATGACACATGTAAATGCATTGGTTCGGTAGTTCCAAAAAACCAGAGGAGTTCTAGTTTTTTAAAAAGCAATGTTTTAAGTCATGTGTATACCGAAAAAAAAGGTTGGGAAAGTGATAATAGTGTCGCCAAAAATGCATATAACGGTGTGTGAAAATGCTTAACAATGAAGAAGTGGTCATCCACTATTTGAGAAGGGCATAGTGGCAGCATGTGAATGACCATCAATGAAATGAAGGTAGGAAAAAGTTATTGATATGCTGGAGTGTAAAGGAGAATGGAAGTTTGTCCTAACCTATTATAACTAGAAGTTAATGATGAGCATGACAATGATGATATTTATGTGCTATTAAATATCCAAATAAGTGAATAGGTTTATGTTTGTAAATCATCCTTATTTTTTAAAATATTAAGTGCATTAAAAAGAATTCAAGCTCTAATTTTAAAATATAATCTTCAAACCAACCAATTAGTTGCTTGTATAATTTCTCTCCACATGTGTTTTGCAAAATGCTTCTAGATTAATTATGATATTAGTGTTATAATCTCCATAGGAGTTGGCCCGATTGAGTTTCATCTAAAATTTAAAATTTATCAAGCTTGGCAATATTAGAACACTCAAAAAGAAATATTTATAAATAATACAAATATAACTCATTCCATAACATGGGGGATTTACATTAATAGTACTTTAAATTTATGTATTGACATATCATACGCCGAAATGTTATGTTTACTAATGTAACACTTAAACATCTATCAATAGACCAAAAATAGAACCATTTCAACCTTCAACCATAGCTCCATCACATCCTTTTATATCATTATGGTGAGAAGATATAGATTTGGCTAAGTCTTGGCTGGCCCTTTACCCTTTTGCTCTAATTCTTGCACAAAATGTTGCCAAAATGCTAGTTATTTTGAGCTTCAACTATGAAGTCCTTTGCGCTTGCCAGCGGTGGACTACCCATTATCCGACCTCTCCAAGAGATCACCTTGTATGAGCAACCAAGTGTGGGAAAATTCTCCCATTTTAGAAGAAATAGTTTTTTTCAGGTGAGCATTGTTTTATCATTCTAAAAATATCCCTTCACATTACTTATTTAGCCGTATTACATGACATCTTTCTAATCTACCCCTTCTAGTTAATTTTTATATTTTTTTACTTGAAGAAGTGAGATGATCACTTTTATGTAGTACCAAATGAAATTGCAATTGTTGTTTCTGTCAAAGTGCCTTTTGGTTTAACAACTAGTATTTTATCAAAACTCCATAGTTAAGTGTGCTCGTGTAAGAACACTTGTAAGGTGGGTGATATCCTGAAAAGTTAGACCAATGGGATAGAATTATGAGGCCAGAAGGCAAGTGCAGATAATATTTCGATGGATAAGAGTTTGAGTTATTACAAATCGTATCAAGGTATTACATCAAGCTGAAGATAGGAATATGTACCTGATGGACTATTATGAGCTAAGAAAACTAACAAAGAATTTAATTAATTAAGTGTAAGAGATTGTGAAATCACTTGAGTAGACTCAAGTAGAACTCTTCAATAGTTAGACACCTTGTGGTGTAATGGTTGGAATTTCATCAGATAATTTTAAAGTTAAGAGTGCTCGTGTGAGAACATTTCTAGGATTGATGGGCTCCTGAAATGTTAGACCAATGAGATAAAAGCTTGAGTCCATTAGAATAAAATAAACACTACCTCTATGGATGAGAGTTTGAATTGTTAAATTTCTAAATTATATCTCTAATATTAGAAAAAGAGAAAGAAAAAAATAATTATTTTTGAATAGTTTGTAAAATCTTCATGAATAGATGAAAATAAAAATGGTAAGTTCAAAATAAGTTTAATCTTGATATGCCCTAAGAAATCCCTATTGATAAGTACACATCTCGATGCACATTTGAATTGAAAGGTTCAAAAATAAAGTTAGGAAATACTCATACTTTAATTTACAATTAAATAAAGCACCTCAAAGAGACCAACCAAATGACATAAAAATGATATGATCTGAGTCCAAGTGAGTTCATATCATCCACTTAAAGCATAAATAAGACTTTGGAGAATACATTTGTGGCTAAATTATCTTCAAATCTAGCAAGTTAATAGTCAAATCAAGTGTATTGATGGGATGAATCCAATTAGTGTAATATGTCTTAGTTTTGATATTATTAAGGCATTCAAACAATTACAAAACTACATTTGATTAAAAAATTCCTTTAGATCATCCGATGGAGTGTCCAGATTCACACAGTTTTTACAGAGAATGCCACTCCCAAGCTAAACAAATAACCCCAACTCTCTTCATGAAGAAGGACTGGACCAGGAAGAGAAGACTGAATGGAGCTTTGTGCTCTTGAGGATTCTTGAGCTCCACTACCACCAGGCCACCATCATGGGTCACAACTGTCTGACCACCATATTTGGTAGATGTCAAGCCACTGCAACCAAACCAAATCACTGACACCAGACCATAACCTATGTGTCGAACCACCTTCGTCGAACTGCTTCCCCCTGCTACTATCATCATCTCCAGCTACCGTCATCATGTCAAACTATTGATGTTGGACCACAGTCATCTAGCTATGACTACCATTGTTGGTCTGCCTTCTTCAGGTCACTATCATCATCATCATCATGTATCCATCGTTGAACCACAAAATTCAAGCCACCATAGACAGCCAAACCACTATTATCGGGACACCGCCATCTTGTTGAACTAGTTTCATTGGACTATCGTTTCCACCTTAGGTCCACCATCATCGAGCCACCGTCACCACCATCAAAGAACCATAGAATCCAAGCCACTTTAGTGGAGTCAAACCACCATTATCGGGCCGTTGTCGCCACTAGGCCATTGATGCCAAGCCACCTCCACCACAGTCATCTACCACTGTCGCTGCTATCAGGCCACCATCGCTGAACCACAGCCGTAAAGTTACACCACCATAGACAAGTTAGCACTATAATAGAACCGCTATCACAAGGACAACGTTGAGGCAAACTGTTATGCTAGTATGTTGACAATGGGCCACAGTTGTCGTCGAGATTTTTTCGACACCGCGGGTCCAAGACCATTATCATCTGTCAATGTTGAGCCAACTCTCAGACAATAATCAATTGATTGTCATCACTATTTTTAAGCTGCCATCAGTGGAACATTATCATCATCGTTAGATCATCACCTTTTGGTCAACATCATTATGATGAACTACTGTCATTGTACCATCTGTTAGTCGCTATTTCGAATCACTATCATCGAATTGTTGTCTCTATTGTGGCATAATGTCATTGTTGTCATAACATCATCTTCTATTTTCCATTATGTCTTATCACCATCACTCAGCAGCTGATATGCCCGATCATTGTTGTTAGGCTAACATCATACTTGTTGTACACCATCATCATTGATAAATCACGGTCATCTATCCACCATCAACATTGCCACATTACAGTATTATCGTGGAACCATTAGCATCTGGTGTTGATGCCCTATTGCTATCACTTGATCACTGTCACCTGTCGACCGCCTTTTATTTATTTATTTTTAAATATATATTTAATTTAATATGTATATAATTTTAATTTTGAAAGATGAGGCCAAACAAATCTCATATATCTAATATTTTAGACAATTGAGCATAATACCACAAGTGATGCACAATCTCGAAAGATATGTGTATCACTTAATAGTAGACTCAACTATTTAAACTAAGAAATTTATGACACTTATTTGGTCTGTAAAATTTATGACTGTCAATTCTCTTTTCTAATATAACGATTAGATAGGATTTAGATTATATGGGTTAATAATTCTTTTATAGGGGCAAGCCCCTATGGTTAATTACATCTTAAGCGACTGAAATTACTTAAAAAAAACTCTTGGTTAAGATTGTGGTTTCATCTTCAAGAATTCAATGTTTAGTTTCCGCGATTGCCAGCAAAAAAATTAAAAGGGAAAAGCTCAATGTGAAACGATTATTTCTGGAATTTAAATGAGCAAAAAGTAGGAGATGTCGAAGATACAAAGAAAACCTCAGTGGCATATCAGATTATTCTATGGTTTGTCTTTGAAAGTAAAATTATTCAACGTTTCGATTCTACAATTTATTTAAAGATTTGGGCTTATATCTCCACGTCATATGATCATCCAAACAGACTAAAAAGATAGGATGATTTATGTTGCATCGAATAACAACCTCGAAACCTTAAAAAGAATTAGGACTTATATCGCACGACATATGATCGTACGAAAACTTAAAAGATAGTAGGAGGATTTACGCCGTGCTAGACGAACAACCTCGAAGGCGTAAAGGTTTAAGTTTTTTAATACTACGAAAGGTTTACTTGAGTATCATCCTTCGCTTCATGTTGTGGTCTCGACCGTCGCCTGAAAGTTGGTCCCCGCTCACTCACGCCGTCATCTCATTCTGTGAACAACCTATTTTATGCTCTTATCATTATTTGTTTGTTTATTATGTTATTACAAAAATTAGTTTATCAAAGTTTAAAATATTTTTATAATTTCATTTACTTGATAGTGTTTTGTTATGAGATTTTTTAAGATTGTTAAATTTATTCTTTGTCAAAAGTATGTGTTGGTCTTGCATTATAGGGATTACCCCTAAAAAGTTGGCAATGACAGCTTCTCGCCAAGTGTTGGTGAATAGAAGTTTCGATCATGCGCCCTCACGAAGTCATCGGGTCAGAAGACACACTATTCTTTTATCCTATCATCGTTTATTTGCCCCGTCACCTCCCATTTATACACCAGCTCGTTGATTCACATAAAACTACCACATTATCAATATTTCCACTTAGACATGAGTATTTCCCTAACCAATATTAAGTATGTGGGAAGACTAAGGGTATTTGCATACAAGCTACTCAGCTCCAGTGTACCAAACTTCAATCCATTGTATTCATGTCATCTTATTTACGAATGAAAAAGTGTGTTTTGCTTTTAAAACGTAGGTGAAAAAGTAGTAATTTTGATGTGATATAAAGAATAAAATCCGGTTGTCAAACATGTGAGCACATAAGTGCTAAAAGGTATATATGTAATGATTAGGTGCTATCTCTGTAGATATATATGACTTGAGTGGTATATATGTGAATAGCTTCGTGGTATACTGCACCGCTCCAAGAAGACCGAACTAGCAGCTTACATGGCTTCAAATAATATACGGCATATAACGAGGAAACCCCAAGTTAGCGAGCTCATAAAACCTTCTTCAAGATATAGCTTATAGCAAAAATTCCCAATCGACGAGCTATCCAAATATTGATAAGTAACCAAGCAAGAGAACTGAGCAAGCCAGCCAAAAATAATTACAAAAACACGTAGTGAGCAAGGAAAACCAAGCAGTCAAACAGTAAACCGAGCGGCCAACAAGAGAAACCGAGCAAACCAACCAAGAAATCAAACAACCAACAAGGAAACCAGGCAGCCAAACCGAGGGGCCAGCAAGAGAAACAGAGCAAACCAGCCAAGAAATTAAGCAACCGGCAAGGAGCACCACTANCCAGGCAGCCAAACAGTAAACCGAGGGGCCAGCAAGAGAAACAGAGCAAACCAGCCAAGAAATTAAGCAACCGGCAAGGAGCACCACTATGAGTATCCATTCCAACAAAAATACTCAAGGATTATCAGTGAAATAAATTAGAAGCCTTCACATACATAACCACAATCCTTATCCATTTAGATATCTGCCATCCAAACCCCAATTCCTGCATACACGCCATCTTAATCATGTATGAAAAGTTGTATTTCATTTTTCAGGAGTTAAAGAATGATACTCTTTCTGAAAGATTTGTGTAGCATGAGTGTCATAAAAAGTAAACTTTAGGTGTTAGAATATGTAAATTTATAGGAGTCGAACATTATGTAAGCAAATACTCCTATTAAATAAAATAACTTTAATTAACTGAAATGCCTTGGTAGGCAATATTATCATTTGATTAATAGGTAATGTACACTTAAGGGCTCATATCTGTGACTATAACATTCCAGTCACATCCAAAAAAAAAAAAAATTGCAAAGTAAAAAAAATACATTCCCTCTCTTCTTCTTTCTCTTTTTTCTTTATGCATACTTGTGTGACTCCAAAATATCGTAAGTTTACATATCAAACTTAAATTGTTAGATATGTAAATACGTAAAAATGGATTGACATTTGTGTAAATTTTCCAATCTTAAATATTAAATTAAGTAAAATAAAAGAGTTAATTCCATTCTTATGTATTTACATATTCAAATTCTAATCTCTTACCCTTTTTTTTTAATATTTATGCCACCTAAATCTTTTATATCACATTAAAATGCTACCATCTTAACTTCCGAAGTAAATAATACACCCTTTTTTTATGTCATTCATGTAAAAAAAACTTGAATTTNTATTTGGGTAGCATGAGTGTAATAAAAAGTAAACTTTAGGTGTTAGAATATGTAAATTTATAGGAGTCGAACATTATGTAAGCAAATACTCCTATTAAATAAAATAACTTTAATTAACTGAAATGCCTTGGTAGGCAATATTATCATTTGATTAATAGGTAATGTACACTTAAGGGCTCATATCTGTGACTATAACATTCCAGTCACATCCAAAAAAAAAAAATTGCAAGTAAAAAAAATACATTCCCTCTCTTCTTCTTTCTCTTTTTTCTTTATGCATAGTTGTGTGACTCCAACATATCGTAAGTTTACATACCAAACTTAGATTGTTAGATATGTAAATACGTAAAAATGGATTGACATTTGTGTAAAATTTCCAATCTTAAATATTAAATTAAGTAAAATAAAAGAGTTAATTCCATTCTTATGTATTTACATATTCAAATTCTAATCTCTTACCTTTTTTTTTTTATATTTATGCCACCTAAATCTTTTTATCACATTAAAATACTACCATCTTAACTTCCGAAGTAAATAATACACCCTTTTTTTATGTCATTCATGTAAAAAAAACTTGAATTTCAGGCTGTTGAGAAAATTAGGGCGAAGAAAAACTAGAACGACACAAATCCAGAAGAACACAGAAATTTAACGAGGTTCGGCAAAGATGTCTACATCCTCGGGAGCGGAGCGGCGAGTTCCTTTCAATATTCAGAAAAGATGTTACAGAATTCAGGATACCTCCTAGGGTTACTAACAAGCCTATTTATAACCCCGGGAGTAGACCCTAGACACAATATGTAATTACAACATTACCCCTGTACCAAACCGCGGAGCTTTGCCCCCGCACCCCAACCCACGTAACTTCCCAATTTGGACAGATTCTTCTGCTCCGCTTCGATCCAGCGTCTGTCCCGATATGGTATATGAGTCATACCATAACACAGGCGTTGGACATATATAATTACATATGAATTATGCAAGGATTTTGAAAGTGAAGGGAATATTTTAAAGAAAGGAAGCAAAACAAACTTTCTCATAGAAATCAAGTTAATCCATAGTGCTATATCTCAAAATCACTTTCCCCTGCAAGATTTATACGCCTTGATAACATTCACATAAAATGCAAGTATTCGTCTAAGCATGTAAACAGGAAATTCATCCATAATCCATGCCAATTAAAGCAAATTTTAGAGGATAAAAAAATGATTCTTCTTAAGCAAAATCAAAGAGACGGTTTCTGCTGAATGAGATGCCCCACGAATAAACCAAAGAAGAAGGATAAATAGTAAGATTCTTATCCTTGAGATTCTTAACCTCAATGCTCAACGATGAGCGACTACAAGTTCTTCATCTCTAGCATTTTCTTTTGGAAGCGAGTGATGTAAGCTCGTAGGCTTTCGCCCTCCCCTGCCTGATTTGAAGCAGTCTCTGTATCCCTACTTGGCTTATGTACTTAGCAAAGTGTGTGAGGAAGAGCTTTCAGAACTCGAAGAAAGATGGGATGACACCATCCGGTAGGCTATTAAACTATCAGAGCGCAACTTCTTTTAGCATAGTTAAGAACAACTGACACTTCATGGCGTCATCAACCTACAAGACTCCAACTGTCCACTCAAAAGAGGCGAGGTGGTCGACCGGGTCGTTTTTCCCTTTATAGGCATCAAAGTGAGGAATTTTAAAATTTGTCGGGGGTCTTGTTTCTAGGACTTTTCAAAAGAAGGTGTTACTCATGATTGGTCGAGCGAGCATTTCTACTAAGTCTGTTTGATGTGGGACTATCGGCATAGATGCAACGCTGTTTGTCGGATGGGAATCTCATGTTCCTTCTGTAGGCCGGTCACCAGACCAACTGTGGGGTGCTGGCGGATTGTTGAGGGGAGCCTTTTAGGGACAGTTCCTCGAGAGCCTTCGTCCATGGCCGACAGTTAGACGTTCAGAATCATGACCGCCAGAAGAACCTCAAACTAGCCAATTATTTGCGTTCGCAGTGCTTGGACCTCTTTCTATACGTCTCGACGTATTATCTCCCCATTGAATTCGATTAGGGCAATCTTTCTGCAGGAACTTTCCTTCATAGTTGGCTCTGCTTCTCGTCTGGGACATGTCCACACTTACTGTGCCACCTTTTAGGACGTTGGATCCAAAATTGTCCTTTGAGAACACGCATGGAGAGTTAGAGCTAGACGAAGAAGAAAAAAATAAAAGAATAAGCCAAGATTTCACTGAAGAGAGAACAATCTCTTTACTTATTCTCTTGCCTCATATTTATAGGTCCGTATTTATACAATTATAGAAAAAATTTAACAGTTATGGAAATTGTTCTTAATACAATTAATACTCTAATTAATTGTGTAAAATTTATACCATATCTGTATTACAATTCGAATTTTAATATGGTTGTAATTGGCCGGTTGACTTGCTTGAATTAAATTGGTTGAGGTGACTGGCTAAGTGATGACTACACCTTCCAAAGTAAAGGTTGGTCGACTAAGGTGCCCGATTGAATGGCGATCTTGCTCATCATAGTAAAAGAAGGTCGGCCAATTAGCTTGCGATCAAAGTCTCTTACATGCGCATCTTGATCGATTAGGGCGGCATGCGTGATATGTTGATTGAATCTCCTATGATAATCTATCGGTCGATTATGACGGCGAGATGTCTTAATTATCTTACCGCCATCGAGACCGTTTGATTGCTTTGAGATTCGTGCCAACATTTTTTGTGCATACAAATATATATAAATCATGATAAGAAATTATAGCAACCTTATATTTCATTTAATTTAAACTAACAAGTTATGAGACAATTTTATAAAAAATTTGAATAAATCTATATAACAATTAATATTTGAATAAATTTATACTGATGGTAGCAAATAATAATAACAAAGCATTAATTAAAAAAAAAATCCTATTTTTAAGCTCAATCAGATAAAAGAACAACACTTGCTCAGAAAATGGCAAAAAACAAAAAACAAAAACACTTAAAAATAGTTTAAACTCAAGCGATACATAGATATTGAACTTAACAAGAGAACTTGAAAAAAGATTACAATTAAACAGAAATCAACTTTGGCTCAACATACTCTTTGTACCAACAAAGAAGAGCTTATTGATCTGGCGGAGAAAAACTCTGATTTTGGCATCCCAAACATCTCAGATGGATTGCTTCTTAGCCAAGAGCCTGTTCACGGCCTTCAAGTAGGCTTCGACGCTGGAAACCACAACGTCCAAGTTCTCTCCGCTTGCACTAAAGCTGAAATGAGAATAGTTTTGATTAAGCATAATAATAATGCAGAGAAATAAGTGGAAGATGAATATCATTTTCATTTAAAAGAAGTTATGAGTTCATAAGCAATTACATATAAATAAAAAGGAGATTTACATACGCACCACACAATTCTTATCTATTTACACATCTTACACCTAAACTCTAATTTTTACATAGATGTCGTCTCACTTGCGCATGAAAAGGTGTATTTCATTTCCAAAAATTAAAATTGTGCCATTTTAGATGTGATACAAAAGATTTGAGTGGAAAAAAATGTAAAAACAAAGTTTGTGGTAGTGCTATGGAAAGTATTAAATCTAATTGTTTTATATTAGGAAGCGTATATATTATGAAGATTGATATTAGGTAACATATATAGAGGATATCTAATTATATGATATTTTTATACTAGGAAGATTGATATTAGGTAATATAATCTTTGTTTGGGGTAGCTGGAGTTTATGTATAAGTTGTTGCTCAATAGTTGTGCCAGGAAGCTGCTACACGGAAGTTATTGTGTGTAAGTTGTGTTTGTTTGTTTAGTGTGGTTGTGGAGCAGTTGTGCTACCGCTGTTTATGAAAAAAACCTATTTGCCTCTCTTGTTGTGATGTTCATAACAGAAGCAATCCAATTTGAATAACTTATATGTGAAAGCAGAAATAAGATTCAACATCCCTAAGAAACCATAAGTTCAAATAGTACAACAACAAAATGAAATCTCTCTAAACGACGAGTAACACAAAAAAGCAAGAGTAAAATTTGTAGCATACTACATCATTTCACTCATTCATTATTGCATTCGTAATTTGTTCTCTCAACTTCATCATCTCCCCAGCACTTTCCCAATCTTGGGTAGAAGACTCAGGTAAATAATTTTAGCCTGTGATAATGATTGCCCTAGTCGATATTCACCTGTCTTAGCAGGGACATACCAGCACCACCACCACTAACACCATCACCTCTACACCACATTACCACCACCACTACCAACCCTAACACACCAACACTACCACGCCACACAACCACCACTAACACCACAATATCAACACCACCACAATCCATTAACACCACACCATCACCTCCACACAACATCATTACCACCACCTCCACACCAAACCAACTCCACTACCACAACATCACTGCCGCCACCACCGCCACCACCGTCACCACCGCCACCACCGTCACCACCGCCACCACCGCCACCACCACCACCATAATGTCATCACCTCCTCACCACACTAATAGCACGCCAATACCACCAACCCATCACCACCATGCCATCACCACCACAACCGGATAGAGCATTACCGGACAACCCTAAGTTCGGACAACCACCACAATTCACCGCCACAAAATCACCAACACAAATTTGGGCAACCATAATTTCAGGCAAATCATCAATAAAATTACGAATGAACCACCACAAAAGCAAGTGTTACAAGCAACCACCAGATAATCACGACCACCGTAAACAGATAGAACCATCAACTGAATAGAGCACAGAGCACAAAAAAAATCACAAACTTCAAAATTCTCATCCTCAAAACTTCAACCTACAAATGAGAAAGCCACAAGTCACAAAAAGAAAGCCACAAATCGTAAATTAACTTCAAACCGCAAAGTTAATAGCAGATGATACCGTGGGAGGACAGAGAACAAAGTAACCAAACATAGTCGAAGATCGGAGGGAAGAGGGAGAAGAGAATAAAGGCAAACCCATGCCACCGGAGTCACAGATCAGAGAGGAGCGAGAGAGACGTGAGAGATATGCGAGAGAGACGTAAGAGAGAAGTGTTACCTTGGGGGAGAAGAAATGCGAGAGAGGGGAGAGATGGGAGATCAGGGTAGCGAAGTAATAAAATTGCAAAAAAAAAAAAAAAGAAAACGCAGGACACAGGAAAATGCGTTTAAACCAGCTTATCCCAAACCGCCACCGTACCACGGTTTCCAAGCGACATGCCCAACGTTTTCAAAACACGCAACGCCAAAAAAGCTGCCCAAACTGGCCCATAAGTAGAGGATATCGAATTATAAGATTCTTTCTATATTAGAAATATTCTTGATTTGTATGTCATAATCCTCTCATATTTATAGAAAGAATTAGAGTTGATTTTTTGTGTCGTGTTGTAACCCTAATTTTGACCGTTTTTTTTTCCTCTCACCACCTGTTGATAGTGGAATAACTCCTCTCTGTGGACGTAGGCAGATTTGCTTCAAATCACGTAAATCACATCGTGTTTGATTGTTTGTTTGTTGTGTGATCTTGTTTTTCACATTGTTTCGCACAACAATTAGACGTTTAAATAAATAGGATTTGGGTTATATGTATGCCGCCCCCAAAAAAGTAATTGAATCAACAAACCTCATTGAATGACCGTTGGGTTTCCCTGATGAAATGTGACCATTACTGTGACCGTTGGCTTCTAAAGATGGGCAGTGTGTGTAGATATGATCCTTATCTTCGCTTACAACTACATGAGTCAAAGATGCGGCATTTATTCCATCCACAGCAGAGTTTGTATACTCAACAATCTTTATAGGAGTCTGCATTATTCAATAAGTAACGTTTAGAGAACTGTTACAAAAGACATGCAGCAAAAGATAGATGCATGGAATTCAGAAAAAAATCAGCGGGGCAGAGAGAGAGAGAGAGAGAGATGATACTTTTAAATAAAAGAAAATCACCGCTGAAAGGAAATTCTAATAAAAATCACTATACAAGGAAATTCTAATAAAAATCAATATACCTGCATAATATTATTAATGGCCTTATAGGCAGCATCCACTGGTCCTTTCCCTCCAGAACAAGCAATTCTCTCTGTTCCATCCAAATTAATTAGTTTAACAGCAGCTGTTGAGAATCCCATAGTTCCATGCATAACCTGCAAAAAGAGATTAGATTAATAACGAAAAAGAAAGTGTCAAAATAGTCCCCGACTCTCTGAAATGGGTCATTTTAGTCCCATAATCTAAAAAAGTATCAACTTAGTCCCCATATTCTTTTAACATGTACTAAAATAGTTCGCACAGAGGACTATTTCAGTCACAGTTTAAAGATTCTAGGGTCTAATTTCGCACTTTATAGACTATGTGACTACAATGACCTTAAGGGGCTATTTTGATATTTATCATTATTTACGCAATTGAAAAATGTCAACTGATGCTGGACATGGGCAATAGATGGAATAACGCATGGCAGCAATCAGCTTTACCTGAAGATCTGCAAGTGACCATATTGGCTGGGACTGCACAGATTTACTACATACCAGTTCTTCAATATCATCATCAGTAATATGCTGCAAAATAACTCGCTCATTATAGCATTTCTGAGAAATAATTTCTCAGCATAAATGTATGTATGTATGCATGTATGTATAGGTTAAAATTCTTCAAGCTAATAAAGAGAACTTATGTGCTACAATGAAGATGGATGATGCCAAAAATGTTGTAAAAGGGGAATCATGCTCATAAGACTCGAGCTGTGAGACCCTAAAAAGAAATAGAAATTACATTTCAATGAAAAAAATCGCCCATGCAAACATGCACATTCAAATAAATTGTTTTTTAAAAAAAATTATTTCAACAAGTCATGAAAAAAATATAGTTAGGAAATTGAATATAGAATATTTTATTGAGAATGTTGTAAATTTACTCTGAAAAATGGATATTAAATTAAATATGAAAATAATAATATCACTGTTTCGACTTAAGAGAGAAATTACTTAACATTGAAGATGAGAGATTAAATTTATGCTAGTTAAACAGAAATTTAAGATTAAAACTATTTGAAGTCTTTGATTTTACTTTGGATAGCTTAAACTCTAATTAATGTGGAATGCTTAGTAGTCTATAATCAAAGTAATGCAACAATGTATGCAATAAGTAGAGCCAGTGAGAACAAGAAATATACCTTCTTCTTTGCAGTGAACAATTTAAACTTCTTGAATACTTCAGCAAGCTCTTCCTCATCTAAATCATAACCTAACTAAAGTATGATAAACAAGCATGAGAATGGCATATTAAAAGCAAAAAAATAAATAATAAATAAATAAATAAAAGAACAAAAATCATATTTGAATATGTAGTTCTATAAAATAGTACCTTCAAAAGCCTAGATTTTAAAGCATGTCTCCCACTGTAAGGAAAGAATCAAAGCATGTTACATACATTACATGAATAAAAAGTATTCTCCATTTAAGACCTCAAAAATATTAGATTTTGAAGTCATTTATGAAATAAGTAGCTTGCATGACTTTTGGTCAATTGCAAAACAAAAGACATTGGACAGGTGGGCTTATGAATAAAAAAACCTAGATATTGCCCCTTTAAAGAATACAACTTAGAAAAACATAAAAGAAAATGGTAAAATATTAAAGAATCACCTTAGGTATTGAAATTCAAGGAAATGTTTACAACGAACATAAAGAAGCTTCATTAAGCATTAAAAATATTAATTACTATGAGGACATCATGATTAACATTATAATAAACAAGAAATCTACATTAAGGCGAGCAGTTGAATTTTAAAAAAAAATTTGAATGCATGACTTAATAAAGTGAGTTCGTATTCCATCAAGTTCGTTGAGCTTACATGAACATCATTATCCATAAAATTTCACTTCCAGATACCACATGTGCTAACCATGTAGACATTTACTTCTGAAAAATTCTAAAATTTCACAAGATTCTTGTGACTTAGGGTTTGTTTAGGGCAACTTTCTACTTGCTTTGCGTCTGAGATCGTCACCATAACTCCATTTGAGGAACTGCTTTCTTCTTGCTTTCTAGAAATTTTTGTGGTGGGAAGCCGTTTTTTATCATAAAACATTAAAGTGTGGTGGCTATAAGAAATTGATGTTAGGTTTTTTGGAAAAAAAATATTTATTTACAATTCCATTGCAATTTTCTAAGAAGTTGGTTTCTCCACAACGGCTTTATACAATCACCTCTTTAGAATGTTGTAGCCACCCAAACAGACCCTTAATTGATCCTTTGGCTTAAAATAAAGTAGCTATAAGTCTTCACTCATAGATTAGTATGATCGGGCCTCTAGACTTAGTAATTGTCGATTTCGAGTTTGAGGTTAATTAAATATTTTGATAAGCTCAATTTCAATCAATGTTCGTTTCCAGGTTCAAGCATTGAATGATCTTAGAACCTAATTGAGCCTATCAACCAATGGGGGCATCATAAATCTCTTGAATCTTATTTTAAATCTATCAATCTGGTAAGGTTTTAACCAAAGTCAATAGTTGGCAAACTTTTATTTATTTTTTAATAGTTGGCCAACTTTAACCTTAGCTTAATGCAAATTAGGCAAATTGGTGATTTCAATCTTTCACTCTCTAATCTAATGATCAAATCATATTTGATTTGAGTTTAGGTGACCATTAGATCACTTGAAATTAAGTAAGGTCATAAGTATGATCAAAAGTTAACTCAAAATGAGTGAATTAAATATTAAGAAAATTTTGTTAAGAAATTAACCTATTTTACAATTTATTATCAACAACGGTATTATTTCTAGCAAAAATTTATATAGGACATGATTTCAAGGAAATATGAAGAAAATTTTCAAGATAGCATCGTGTTGTACTAACAACACCTCAACACTAGAATATAAATTTAGTGTACTAGCATTAACCATATTGCACAATGGAGCTGAAAGGCTAAAGACAAGGTCTAAAAACACGAGAGTTTTGGACCATAGTGCCATATAGGAACTAGAGGACTTCAAGACCAACACATTTCAGGGTGTCGTAAATTCATAAAGAGCGAAATTCATATTAAAAAGTAAAACTTAGGGTCACAACACAATTTCCCAGCACTACAACACAATGAGCCTAACAATTCAATTCTAAGACGGTTCAAAGTGGATTTTGGGAGTTATCCTAGTGGTTAATAGAGAGTTAAGATGTGTGGGATCAAAGTAAGTCTGTCGAGCAGGTAAGTCTAAGTGGCGAGAGTGAAGTGTGAGGAGTAGGAAGTAGGGAGCACAAAGAAGAAAGGACAAAAAGAAGAGAAAGAAATTCTGAGGAGCTAAATAATCATTCAGACCTACTCTTGCTTTTGGCCTTATTGTTTAGTGGATTCTTAAATGATAAGAATGTGTGTCTTGATTTTTTATTTGAAAGCATGAATAAATTGTGAAACTCTAAATTTGTGATTTGGTTTATACTATATCTTGTGTTGCTTATATATTAATGAACATTTCGACAAGTTCTTGAGTAGGATAGACATATATTTATGTAGAAATTTGCAATCCTTTAAAAATGCTCATAATACTATCAATTCTTCTAATTCATATAGAAATATAACATATGAATTAGATTGACTCATTAAATTTTCTAAGTTGTCGATGGAAACTAGAAATTGTTTATTGACAAATGATTTATTGTCAACTTAAACAAATGCAGGAAACTAATATAAGTAAACTACAAATCTAGGTTGCTTTCTCTCCAATTGCTAGATCCGAGTATTTTATTTTTTTAGAGTGTTGTTTCCATTAAATTAATTGAAGTGGTTTAAAAAGAATAAATTTAATATGAAATTAGTAATTAAATTATCCAAATTTCAATTGTGATCCTTGCGAAAGCGATACTTTACTCATTTTATTTTACTTGAGCGGCACATGCACTTAAGTACAATATGTGAACTAGTCAACACTAAACTGAAATTATTGCCTTAAACAAATTAATTTAATTGATTGGCTAAACATTTTCCATGAGATTTCAATAAAAGAAACATAAATGTTTTAACCCTGATTAGACTAAGCTAAGATCCCTTTTAACCCTAGTTTGCTTAGATAGAACAAGGGAATCCAAACCTTGGAGTTAGTGGAATTGACCTTGGACAATGATCTAAATAAGTCCCAATTAGTTATACATGACTCATTAAACAAAATAAATTTTTTGATTAGCATAATTTAATCTATGGGCCTAGGTTAGCCCAAATGAATCTATTTAGCCAAATAGAGCCTAAACCCTCAAATTAACGAAATTAATTGAAACTAAGACTTCTAATTAATTGAAATGGAACAAGCATAAATGAAGTATTCCCAAATAACTCTTGAATAAACAAATTTGCTCATTTGATTTAAGTTGACCCAATTAAACCTCATTGGTAATTTTTGCTAATTTGACCAAACTGGATCAAGTCAAAAATTAAAACTTGCTCCAAAAGATTAAACTTATGAATTGAGC
Organism: Phalaenopsis hybrid cultivar; assembly: GCA_002079205.1. Lineage (NCBI taxonomy): Eukaryota > Viridiplantae > Streptophyta > Magnoliopsida > Asparagales > Orchidaceae > Phalaenopsis > Phalaenopsis hybrid cultivar. The sequence goes on from JXCR01066821.1 coordinate 40,162, forward strand.
ACCACTTAATATGCCAATTTCATTTGACTTAAATTGACCTAATTTGAATCTTTAAACTGAATTGATCTGGACCTTAAGACCAATCTTTTAACTTAAACTATTCTACTTTTATCTTCATAACGAAGTCTTAAATAGATCTCATCAACAATTGACTATAGCATTTGCACATACAAAATATGGCTTATCTTAATATATATTTATAAAAAATTTCGCTTTGAGGATACATAAATTTATAGCCATTCATATCCCCTAATAAATTTCTCTTAGCTTGACGGCGTGATTTAACTGAATATGCCTGGGTCGATGTCTAGTATGGTAGACAATGAAAGCATACATTTAGACAATTATATTTTTAAGTTGGGTAGCTTTAATTACACATAATTAAACAATGCCATTAATCTATTGGTAGAGAATTCTAATACTTACAAGAAATGCCTTCTAGATATATTAGCTAGAATTATCTATATAACAATAACATTTTTTCTTGATTTAAATTCATGAGACTCCACTAAATAATGTAATTTATGGCTATTTATAGAGTGTCTCACATCCAAACCTAATCAACTACCATTAAGCAATGTTAAACTTGATTACTTTAGAAGATTAATCCATGAAATCCGAATCAGATAATTTTATCTTTTCTCCAGTTTCTTAACTACATTGATCAACCATTGAGNAAACCAGCTTATCCCAAACCGCCACCGTGTCACGGTTTCGAAGCGACATGCCCGACGTTTTCAAAACACGCAACGCCAAAAAAGCTGCCCAAACTGGCCCATAAGTAGAGGATATCAAATTATAAGATTCTTTCTATATTAAAAATATTCTTGATTTGTATGTCATAATCCTCTCATATTTATAGAAAGAATTAGAGCTGGTTTTTTGTGTCGTGTTGTAACCCCAATTTCGACAATTTTTTTTCCTCTCACCACCTGTTCATAGTGGAATAACTCGTCTTTGTGGACGTAGGCAGATTTGCTTCAAATCACGTAAATCACATCGTGTTTGATTGTTTGTTTGTTGTGTGATCTTGTTTTTCACATTGTTTTGCACAACAATTAGACGTCTAAATAAATAGGATTTGGGTTATATGTATGCCCCCCCAAAAAAGTAATTGAATCAACAAACCTCATTGAATGACCGTTGGGTTTCCCTGATGAAATGTGACCATTACTGTGACCGTTGGCTTCTAAAGATGGGCACTGTGTGTAGATATGATCCTTATCTTCGCTTACAACTACATGAGTCAAAGATGCGGCATTTATTCCATCCACAGCAGAGTTTGTATACTCAACAATCTTTATAGGAGTCTGCATTATTCAATAAGAAATGGTTAGAGAACTGTTACAAAAGACATGCAGCAAAAGATAGATGCATGGAATTCAGAAAAAATCCACAGTGGGGCAGAGAGAGAGAGAGAGAGAGATGTTACTTTTAAATAAAATAAAATCACCGCTGAAAGGAATTTCTAATAAAAATCACTATACAAGGAAATTCTAATAAAAATCAATATACCTGCATAATATTATTAATGGCCTTATAGGCAGCATCCACTGGTCCTTTCCCTCCAGAACAAGCAATTTTCTCTGTTCCATCCAAATTAATTAGTTTAACAGCAGCTGTTGAGAATCCCATAGTTCCATGCATAACCTGCAAAAAGAGATTAGATTAATAAAGAAAAAGAAAGTGTCAAAATAGTCCCTGACTCTCTGAAATGGGTCATTTTAGTCCCATAATCTAAAAAAGTATCAACTTAGCCCCCATATTCTTTTAACATGTACTAAAATAGTCAGCACGGAGGACTATTTTAGTCACAGTTTAAAGATTCTAGGGTCTAATTTCGCACTTTATAGACTATGTGACTATACGACCTTAAGGGGCTATTTTGATAATTATCATTATTTACGCAATTGATAAATGTCAACTGATGCTGGAAATGGGCAATAGATGGAATAACGCATGGCAGCAATCAGCTTTACCTGCAGATCTGCAAGTGACCATATTGGCTGGGACTGCACAGATTTACTACATACCAGTTCTTCAATATCATCATCAGTAATATGCTGCAAAATAACTCGCTTATTATAGCATTTCTGAGAAATAATTTCTCAGCATAAATGTATGTACGTATGTATGCATGCATGTATGTATAGGTTAAAATTCTTCAAGCTAATAAAGAGAACTTATGTGCTGCAATGAAGATGGATGATGCCAAAAATATTGTAAAATAGGAATCATACTCATAAGACTCGAGCTGTGAAACCCTAAAAAGAAATAGAAATTACAATTCAATGAAAAAAATCACCCATGCAAACATGCACATTCAAATAAATTGTTTTTAAAAAAAAAATATTTCAACAAGTCATGAAAAAAATATAGTTAGGAAATAGAATATAGAATATTTTATTGAGAATGTTGTAAATTTACTCTGAAAAATGGATATTAAATTAAATATGAAAATAATAATATCACCGTTTCGACTTAAGAGAGAAATTACTTAACGTTGAAGATGAGAGATTAAATTTATGCTAGTTTAACAGAAATTTAAGATTAAAACTATTTGAAGTCTTTGATTTTACATTGGATAGCTTAAACTCTAATTAATGCGGAATGCTTAGTAGTCTATAATCAAAGTAATGCAACAATGTATGCAATAAGTAGAGCCAGCGAGAACAAGAAATATACCTTCTTCTTTGCAGTGAACAATTTAAACTTCTTGAATACTTCAGCAAGCTCTTCCTCATCTAAATCATAACCTAACTAAAGTATGATAAACAAGCATGAGAATGGCATATTAAAAGCAAAAAAATAAAAAATAAAAAAATAAAAGAACAAAAATCATATTTGAATATGTAGTTCTATAAAATAGTACCTTCAAAAGCCTAGATTTTAAAGCATGTCTCCCACTGTAAGGAAAGAATCAAAGCATGTTACATACATTACATGAATAAAAAGTATTCTCCATTTAAGACCTAAAAAATATTAGATTTTGAAGTCATTTATAAAATAAGTAGCTTGCATGACTTTTGGCCAATCGCAAAACAAAAGACATTGGACAGGTGGGCTTATGAATGAAAAAACCCTTTAGATATTGCCCCTTTAAAGAATACAACTTAGAAAAACATAAAAGAAAATGGTAAAATATTAAAGAATCGCCTTAGATATTGGAATTCAAGGAAATGTTTACAACGAACATAAAGAAGCTTCAGTAAGCATTAAAGATATTAATTACTATGAGGACATCATGATTAACATTATAATAAACAAGAAATCCACATTAAGGTGAGCAGTCGAATTTAAAAAAAAAGTTTGAATGAATGACTTGATAAAATGAGCTCGTATTCCATCAAGTTCGTTGAGCTTACATGAACATCATTATCCATAAAATTTCACTTCAAGATACCACATGTGCTAACCATGTAGACATTTACTTCTGAAAAATTCTAAAATTCCACAAGATTCTTGTGACTAAGGGTTTGTTTGGGGCAACTTTCTACTTGCTTTGCGTTTGAGATCGTCACCATAACTCCATTTGAAGAACTGTTTTCTTGTTGCTTTCTAGAAATTTTTGTGGTGGGAAGCCGTTTTTTATCATAAAACGTTAAAGTGCGGTGGCTATAAGAAATTGATGTTAGGNAGTCTGCATTATTCAATAAGAAATGGTTAGAGAACTGTTACAAAAGACATGCAGCAAAAGATAGATGCATGGAATTCAGAAAAAAATCACAGTGGGGCAGAGAGAGAGAGAGAGAGAGAGATGATACTTTTATATAAAAGAAAATCACCGCTGAAAGGAAATTCTAATAAAAATCACTATACAAGGAAATTCTAATAAAAATCAATATACCTGCATAATATTATTAATGGCCTTATAGGCAGCATCCACTGGTCCTTTCCCTCCAGAACAAGCAATTCTCTCTGTTCCATCCAAATTAATTAGTTTAACAGCAGCTGTTGAGAATCCCATAGTTCCATGCATAACCTGCAAAAAGAGATTAGATTAATAACGAAAAAGAAAGTGT
>JXCR01066867.1:23673-34587 GCA_002079205.1 Phalaenopsis hybrid cultivar
CCCCCCCCCCCCCCCTTGAGAGGGGTGAGAAACCTCGAGCTATAAGAAGGCTGAAGCTTAGAGGAGTAGCTCAAGTCCAACATCACTTATACACTGTAAATCTGATGAATATCTCTCACTCTTATAGCCACCAACAACTATCAACAACCATTTGTCATCTATCATCGACCACTGTCGTTCGCCCCTCCACTAGTTGCAGCAAGGCTTCGGGCAAAGCCAAAACTTACATTGTTGAGCGATGAAGCACTGTGCAGAATAACAATCGACATTGTGAATTCACGAAACATCCTACAGAGCATTGTATCATCTTGAACATCGTGCCAACCTCGAAGACGAAATATTGAAACTCCAACAACTACTCCCCACTACCATTGCTCTATAACGTGGAGCAAAGTGCTCTTCTGTGCATGACCATTGTAACTCAATAAACTGTATAACCATTTTTGCTTCTGTGGGATAAGAGCATATATGTGTAATCACCAACTTATAGTAGATCATTTTGAGTTGGGTAGGCCCTATGATTTTTGCCCTTTCTGGGTTTCACATGTAAAAATTTTTTGTGTTTCTACTTATCACTTTTAATACCTTAGTGTGTGATGGATTCTCGTGTATCCTTAAGACAATAACTCATTATTTTACTGCAGTGAATTATCTAGCACACATTAGTTTGACATCATCTATGGAAAGCAAAGTCTCATTTAGCACAATCTTCAAGTTAGAGACATCGAGACTTTACTTCTTTTCCTAATGACATACATCATCCAACTCCAAATGGTGAATAAATCACAGTTGAGCCCCTTGAAAATTATTTTTCAAGCATTCTTCAATATGGGAGGCAACTTTCGATGCAATCTCGAAAGACCATTCACGACAACATACCGAACATGATTGTAGTGAGTTAGCCTTTCAACATCCTATTTAGACAAAAATTCAATAATAATTTTTTCCATACTAGAGGGGAAACATTCATTGTAGTCTGGAAAGGTTGTTCACATTAATGTTCTGAACACAACTATGGTGAGGCAGTCATTCCATATTTTATTCAGACATCGAGGTTTTTAGAACTACTTCCAGACTGGAGGGAAACTTTATAAATAACACTTCCTCAGCACTCCCTAAAATATGAGAGTTCTTCTTCAGCTGGATTAGAAAGTTGATCTCTTTAAGCTTCTATATATGGGTTGCTCTATAAACTCGTGTGGAAAATATTTTCATTTTTTCCTCATAAATTTTGATATTCTCATAAGCCTCCTCTCTAATTTCCTCTAACTTGTTCAACTGTAGTGATCATTTTTCTGTTAAATCCTTAAAATTATATTTGAATTAATTTATCGCCCAAAATGTGTCATGCTCTAACTCTACAGGTAAACAACAAGCTTTCCCAAAAATCAGTATGTATAGAGACATTTCTATCGGCATTTTTTAAGCAGTTATATAGGCCCACAATGCATCATCCAATCTCACTGCCCAATCTTTCTTATTGGGATTAACTGTCTTTTCTAAAATTTTCCACTCTATTAGAAACCTTAGCAAATCCATTAGTCTGGGGATGATATGGAGTAAAAATCTTATGATTAATCCCATATTTGGCCACCAATATGTCTATCTTTTTGTTTATAAAGTGACTCCCCACATCGTTAATAATCATTCTAGGTGTCCCAAATCTACTAAAAATATTTTTATTCTAAAAATTTTGAATGTTTTGAGCATCACAATTGGGGAGAACTAAGACTTTAATCCACTTTCAGATATAATCTACTACTGTCATGATATATAGGTTTCCTAGTGGTGACACAAATTGTCTCATAAAGTCTAATCCTCAAACATAAAAAATCTCCACTTATAAAGTATAATTTAAGGGTATTTTATCTCTTAAAAAATATTGTCTACTCTTTGACACCTATTATAGTTTTTCATGCATTCATTAACAACTTTGAACAGTGTAAGCCAATAGAATTCAAATTGTAAAATCTTATATAAAAAAAATATGAGAAGAAGAAAAATCCAACTTTTTGGTATTTTCGAATGACGAAGCTTGTCTCGCCAGAAAATAGAGGTAATGACTATGTCATCAACAAACTTGTATTGTTTGGCACGATTTAGAGGAGTGGCGCAGATCTCAAGGAAATTTTTTAAGCTGGGATGTTGAAACTTCAACTAAAAATCATTTAGAACATCAATTTCAGTAAACTTATAATCAAATTGTCTTGCTCGATGAGACAAAGACAATGAATGCAAAGTTGTTCCAATTATAATTAAACTTACTCGCAAATGAGACAAACACAATGACAAATCAAGTTCATATAAAGTCGTTAAGCCTTTTTTGAAAGTTTTTAGTGCCCAATTAAGAGATCAAATTGATTAAAAATTTGACAAGCTGATAGTTAATACGAGCACTCGACATGACTAATTTGAGGAGCTTGAGATCACTCAAGCTCGAGATTGGCCATTTTAGATATCATTAAGGCAGTCAAATGACAACAAAATATTGTTCAATTGAGTGAATCTCTTTGAGACATCTGATGGAGTGGACTAGATTCTGTCCATATTTGTAGGGAGACCTCTTTAAGAAGTTATAAATAGAGCCCTAACCCTTTTAAGAAAGGAGGAAAGGGAGTTGGACTTTGAACTGGAGGAAGCCCTAAACTTAGGAAAGAAAGTGCTTAGGTTTGATGTTCCACACCAAAGGTCCAACGAATGTCACCCACTTCTATAGCCACCGACCACCAATGATCACTGCTCGTTGGCTACTGACCCGACCCGCAATTACTTGTATTTTTAACCTCCTTAATTTTGCCAAAAAAATATGTCTCAAATTATATCTAGCAGCTAGTTTGAACAAATGTAATGATTTATGAATTATATTAAAAAAAAATTCACACTATGGGTACTATACAAGTGTACGTATCGTTTCAAGTAATATGAGATTTTCCTTAAAAACCGCAGTATTGATCCCACGAGGAAAGCGGTAACTCTTAAAATTAACTTATAAAATTTATATTTAAATTGCAAATTAAATAGATAAGAGATCTAAAATGATATGCTTACCAACTACTAAAAAGTTAATAAAGAAAGTAACAACTAAATGTAACAGCTTAATAAAATATAACAGCGAGTTTGAATATTATGGAAAACCTTTCCCCTTGCAAAGAGATTTTAATCTATGTAGGATTCAAATGATTTAAGACAAAATTGAGGTATTGTAACAAATAGAATCATACTTTATTATTTACCCCCTCCTGGAGCTAGCAAAGAACATTGATTAACTTAAGACCGATTCCTTAACATCTTGATTCCGCATCGGAATATCTAGCCTCTCACCTCTAGATGCCCCTAAGCCTATGCCACTATGATGGACAAATCTCAGCGTCAGGGTACTAAATCTTAAGCCAAATTTATAATAATCTAGTGTGTCACTCTAGAACTAACCAATTATACGCCCATCAAAACTTATCTCTCTATTTATTTACACTAGGTGATCGCAATGGCTCTGTCTAGAATGAAGTGTGATATCCACTAGTTGAGTGAAATCATATCTCTCCCAGGTTATTATATCTCTCAACAGATTTTAACCTCACAAGTGGCCAGTTTGTAAAGTAAATGAAGATTCGGTGAAAATATCATCACATTTTTTAAGAGTAAAAAGAAATCTTTAAATCATTCTCATCCCATAAGATTAAGTCCCATATGTAAGGAGAAAGAAAGGGAACTACTTATAATTCATGGAGATTAAATAAAAATAAAACATTTGCATTGAAATCTAAGTTTTGCAACAAAAATTTAAACACAAATACAAATGTACCTAATGTCTTCTCCTCAAGTAAACTTCTAGAGTTTCCTTTAAGCAATCTCTAAACTTCTTCACACTAAAACACACTAACACTTACACTTGAATACAAAATATGAAAAACATAAATCCTTATTGCCGCCTAATTAAAGGGTCTCTAAAATTGGCTAAATCCTTCTCATTTTATAGAAAAAAGGAAAATAACAAAGGGTTGCTTTAAACACCCCTCTAAAATTTGGTCAAATTCAATGGATCTTCTAGAAAACTAGTTACTGGCGCTATAGTGCCCATCTCGCTCGTCTATGGCGCTATGGCGCTAAGGGGTGGTGCGATTGCGCCTCACAAAAAATCTTCAATTTATCTCGATTTTGCCCTCATTTTCTCTAAATGTCTATTCCATATACCTGAAACCAAAAATATGCAAAATATTTTTCTTTAAAGTGTAATATTATCAAAAATGTACATAAAATGCTTATAAAATATGGACTAAAAATAGGTTATTTTTAGGTGGATCAGCTACCATCAACCACTATCAACCACCTCTTGCTCATCACAGTGAAACCCCTTATAGAATTATGACATGTGATGTGGAATCTCAGCGTACGCTATGAAGTATCAAAGCACTGTGTTGAGTAATGACCATCCTTACAGAATATTGAAGCATTCTATGGAGCAATGCAATCTAAAGATGGCATAACAACACACTTTGAATATGATACAATGAGATGCCCCACACACGGTGCAATGATGCACCCCAAAGTTACTGTAGCAAGAACAACTCAATGTGCTTGACTCCCTTTCTTACGGGGAGAGCACAGAGCAAACGCCTATTATGCTTAAAAATTACCTACATTTTCATATATATTTTTATGCTTAATTTTAATGATTTTTAATGATATTAAACTTTAAAGAAAGTTATTTTGCATAAATTTGGTTTCAGGTACAAGAAATGAACTTCTGGAGAAAATGAAGCAAAAATGGTGTAATTTGGAGTAAAAATGAGCAATAAAGAAAATTATGGCTTTGCACATTTTGATATGTCTTTCTATGCTTAATCTACTTTACATTTCTCAATTTTTTTTTAATAAAATTACACTTTTAAGAAAGGTTGCTTTCATGCTTTTTTTTGTAGGAATATTTGTTAGGAGCGAAACACAACTGAAATAGGGCGAAACAGAGTTGAAACGGATCCAAACGAAGCAAAATGGTGGAGCTGCTGTAGAGTGGCACATGATGCTCCAAACTGGTGCATGATGCGCCAAAATCCAGAGAACTTGCTTATGATTTGCTAGAGACGAGTTTTTGAGGATTAAGACAGTTCAAGACAAATTTTGTGTGAATTTTCAAAGAAACGCCTGTTCTAAACACCCATTTGGAGTGATTCAATGCAGACACTTTGGAAGGTTCTTTTATGAAGGGATGTGTTTTTTGGATCAATGGACATGTCTTTTGAATTCAAAAGAGTTGAATTTTGGATAAAAATTTTGGAGGGAATTTTAAATTCTTTTTGGAGGGAGGTAGCATTTTATAAACGAGAGGGAAGTCTAGGGCTTGAGGAGGAGTTTTTGGGTGGTGTGTGTGAGTGTGTGTGTGTGGCGTGAGAGTAAAGAAGGCAAGGGAGAGAGAGATAGAAAAAGTCAAGGGCTTTGAGATTTTCTTCAAAAATTGTAAGAGGAGAAGTAATGTGAGATATTTCTTCTTCATTACACTTCTAAGAGAGAATTAAGAGTGCTTGTAAAGAAGGAAAGTGTTTGAAGAGAACTTCTAGGGATTTACTTTGAAAGGATTGTGAGATAAGTTGTGTTCTTTTATTTCTTTATTTTGTAAACTTGTTTTTATTAATGAAATTCATGTTTTGTCGTATCCTTCTCCCTGCAATAAGATATGATTTTTTGAAGAATTAATTTTGTTTTATATGATTTTAAATATCAATAATTTGTGATGATTTGAACTCTGATCTTCATTTACTTTTCTATCTGGCCAATTGAAATGTTAAAATATGTTGAGAAACATATGTTTCGAAAGAGCTATGAGTTTTTCTCGGTTCTTTTAGATCTCGGAGTCGCCAGCTTGTCTATTTATGTGTCGTCGTATAATTTTCTTTTTCAAATAAGTCTCCCTCCTGAATCAAATGAATGACTCGAAGAGGAGAGGAATCGACTAGCAAAATGATGTACGACAACAAATAGACAAACAAATCAAAAAGAAAAGAGACGGAAGGCTTATATAGTGGTAATCATTGTGTGATGTGTCGAGAACATACGTCCAAGCAGAATTGGATCGAAGTACCTTGGAAAACAACATTCACGAGCAGAATCTCTATATAACCCACCCGTAACCAGAGAATCAAAAAAAACATTTTTGTTCTGGGGTCAAAAGCCTCCCAAAGGAACGTATTCCTACTGGTTAATTGCATCATGTGGAATACCCAAGAAAACTCTCAATGGAAGGAGTTTCACTTTATTATCATGAATATGGAGCATAGATTATCAAAAGGTGATTATTTTGTATGGGATGATCCTAATGCTTTGAAGCTCACACCAAGCCATTAGACAGAAAGTAAATCTCTCACATCCAAATGGATAGCGGCCCCTCGACAGACGGTACCTACAAAAAAAGCATAAATCACTTGATGGGGGTATCCTGATACGTCATAGCACATCTAGGCCGTAAGGGCCGAGGACAAATTGTTGTATCCCAAACGGGAGGCAGCTTATTGGCATCGGGTAGTCAAAGTGATATCAACGAAGTCGAAAGAGTAGAGAAGACTCAACAGGGGTAGTCAAAGGTTGGGAGAAGTGATCCTAAGAGGTAGAGGTAGCTAGGTCGGGATATCACGGACCCGTCATCCCACCACTAGAACCCTAAGTCTACCTGGTCATAAAGGTAGTTGACTCAACACAACTGGAGATCCCGGTCAGAGATCCGTGAATCGCGTCATCCGCGGGGACCTCGGTAGCCCTAAGTTCAAAGGAAGGAATCTCTATCCTATCACTAGAAGCTAGAGCTCCGAGAGATGGGACTTATATCTGTCGAAGTGGCGAAGAAGCCTCAGGAAAGAAAGAAAAGGGAGGTTCAGCTACAAAGCTTGAAACACTCAAACAAAAGGACTTATATCCCATCTGAATCGGGGTGCCTCCTAACCCTTAAGTGTGCTAGACAACCACCTAAAGGAGATTATGCTGTGCCACTCGGGTTAGAGAAGCACAGGGGCTACTCCTCGGGACATGTAAATATGATGCAATTATCTAGCATATTCCTAAGCGTGGAGGCTCTATTAAGTATGATTGGGTTATAGCCATGCATGCAAACCATTTTTAAAACCAACCCGGAGGCCATGCAAAAGGTGAAGACTGATTTAAGAAAATCTTGAAAGTTTTAACCCTAAAACTTTGATTATCTTAATTTTTTTATTATTAGGATTTTTAGGTCAAAAGAATTATAACGTGAGGTCCAGATACGCAGAAAGAAACAATATAAAATGCTCCAACATGCAAAGGCACACGAAAAGAGAAAGAAAGGAAAGCACTCCAAAAGAATATATAAAAAGGCCAAATACCGCTGGACCGGCAACATAATCCAAGAAAAGCAGTAAAAGCGGTTGGACTCCGCATACACATGCCCGGTCCTAAGTCTATACAAAAATGTAAAAATCAGGCTTAAGGTACGGGACATGAGCTGCAGCTCCTAGTCCTTGTAACATGGTTCGGTACATCATTCGCTTTGAAACTCATGCCCGTACCTTATTTCCGATACAAACTCTCTCAAGACTCTATCAAATACATTTGAAATAGAAAATAAAGACTCGACCTACATAAAACAAACGTTAGCGGGCACTCCATGCATTGTAAAATAATAGGTCGTGCCTTATAGTTGGGGGAGCTAAAGAGCACCTGCAAGCAAAGGATTAGGAATCATTGCATGCTCCCCCATAATAACACATGTGTGAGTGTGTATAAATAAGCACGACACCTGCAGAAGATCGCCCTAATATACTATCACACACAAGAAGCATGCAAGCACACTGAAAAAGGCGGAAAGGGGACACATGGTATAAATATGAATGTTGACTAGAATGATTCTCCAACTTATCAGATATATTATGAAATAAATATAATATTTATTACACACATGTACTATGCTTGTCTTAAAAGAAATGCATGTATTTAGAGAACTATCTCTTTATGTTTAATAGAATATTCAGGAATTTCTTTTTCAATAACAAAGATATTTCATGTTGCTCTAATTTTAATTAGGATGGGCTTTGAAATCATTGGATTTATTTTAAGAGTTGATGCATCATCAAAAATTATTTTATCCTGCACAAATCTCTATAAACTTCAAATTACAAATTTTCAGAATTAAATTTGAGAACATATGAAGTTCAACCTTGAAAAGATTATAGTCACACTAAACATCTTAATTAGTCAAATCTACTAACACTAAAAGTAATTTGATCTGAGTCCAAATGAAATTAGATCTTGTATTTGGAGTGTAATAACACATTTTATGATAATAATTGAATTATCAAATAATTCTAAATCTCGTTCAATTACCAAAAAACTAAAATAGAGCATATCGATATGAGAAAATCATTGAGGAAAATACTAATGAATTTTGAGTTCATTGAGGCACTTTAATGTTGATAAAAAAGTCTATGATCAAAGGAATTAACATGGGTCATTCATTAAAGTATTTTAAGATTTGGCTAAATTTATTAGAAGTCTTTAGAAAATTATAAATACATTCTTATTCTCTACATGAAAGAGGATTTGGACCCTAAAACAAGAGAGCTTAAAGATTTGTTGAATTCTAAAGCTCTTGATGCTGGACATCGACAATCATCGCTAGTAACCGTTGTCACCCGTTTGTCAATTTTTTATCATCTTTGCCCAAACACTGTCCCTTCTCTGACATCATTAACCTTCATTGCTTGACTACTGTCTTCCAAATATCTCCACTCAATTTCCATCACCAATTCACCATAGTTCACTTATCATCACTTGATTACTATTATTCGTCCATCATTGACCAACCAACACATTATACTTCAATGTTTATATAATTTTCTTAGCTATAATCATGAGAGATGAGCTTAAATGATATATTTTGTAATTTCATCTACTTTAATTTATTGGACAAGTAGACATTTATAATCTTGTCCTGTATTTTTTTTCCATTTTTGGTTTTTATGCAAAAATATGGGATCTTTTTATGTCTTTTTTTTTTTGCATGCTTGTGCGATGTTCATGTAAAGCTAGCTTGTAATTTTTTTCATTATTATTACAAATAGTTTAGCACATAATAATTTGACATCTTCTATGAAAAATATTCCTAATATCTTATAAACATTTGTTTAATTGTCGACAACAAATCCCTCAAGCAAGACTGATATAATCAAGCTAGTGAAGGTTGCTCATACAACTTTTAAAACATTCCATTATGATGGGGCTTAAGTGGACTATTACAAACCCATACGATGAGTAATATATTTTTTATGAAATTATCAATCAATATAAGACTTTCATGCAAGCTTAATAAGCTTGTGGTGAGCTCCTTTGCCAAATCTTCTTGACTATAATCAAAGGTTAAGCCTACACTTGGTTTTATTACTTCAAAATAAATAATTTGCAGATCAACAACCTCATAGTAAAATACATCATTAAATTCATTGCAAAGTATTTTGTTTATTATCATGAGAATGTTACCTCAAAGGCCTAATTTTAATATAATATGTCCAAGAAAAAATAAATTATTTTTGTATAACTTCAATTTTGAAGTAATATATTATTTGTGCTAATTTTGTTTAATCATATTGGCTAGATTTGTAAGCTTAAATCAAGCGCATGAATCATAATTAGGAATTATGTGATAATAACTGAAGAATCAAATCAAATTTAAATATTAATTACATGCTGTGATAAAATGAGTGTCTTCATAAAATAAAATTGGCAAGCATAAAATCCTCTAATTTCAACATTATTACGAGACTTAAATGCTGAAAAAGTGATTTACGATCAAAGAAATCAACATAGACACTTTAAATTTTTATTTAAAATGATCAAAATGCCATTTTAGAAAATTATGATGAAACGGGCTTGGATTTAAAATATGATGGTTTGGAGTCTTGATGAATATCAGAGCCCCTTCACCTTCAACGTCAATGGCCATCATTTTCGACTAATTATAATTGTTTAATCATCTTTGCTCGACCAACATTGCTTTCATTCAATCACCATCACCTGATCATCTTTGTGTGATTCCCATCATTTGAAATTCTATATACAATCATATTTTCTTTTCTGTTATAATTTGATCGTCATTAGTCGATCATTATTATTTGTCCACATTCAACCGACCGCTATCATTTAACCTTCATTGACAACTTCTTGTTGGATTTTTTGTTGACCAACCCTATTCATCACCCTTCAATATTTCTCCAATAATCTCGAGTACAATCATATGTTGTGTGTACAGTCGTAGACACCTCAACACAGGTTTGACCTAATGTCGATGCAAAAACAACCCAATAAATATCTCAAGCTAGACCCGTTCATGCAATCAATTCGACAAAATTTGGTGCGGTTCACCCCTATCACAACAACTTGATCCCAATTCAAGGCTAAAGTAATTGGCCCGCAACTCAATTTGGATTGGGTGGCTCGCTATCCTGGCTAGCCAATTCATAGCTCGCTCCAACATATTCCTTCTTTCATCTCTATGCTCTTTGTGTGAAATTAGAATATAAGACTATCTCTCAATTCATGTGAATTTGGCATGCAATTATACTAGCTAGCATCATATCTAGAAAGTTATATATAACTTGTCTAAAAATAAAATAAATTAAATTAAATGCTTTCCCTATTAATTATTGAGATTAGTAATTAATTAGGCTGCGGCCCCTAATTATGATGAAGTTGTGAATTTTGCTGACACCGACAGGTTGCGAAGCGTTGCTGTCATAAACTTTTGCAGCTTAAAATGCCATAATTAAAATAATGATTAAGTTATTAGAAGATAAATTAGGGATTAACTATACTAACAGGCCAAATGATGGCTCTCGTTGGTGCTTAATTAATAATTGCTGCTCCAATCATTATTTAATACATATTTAATTTATTTAAATT
>JXCR01066867.1:35134-47555 GCA_002079205.1 Phalaenopsis hybrid cultivar
ATATATATATTATATATATATATTATACACGTGAATTCTATCAAATATAAGATGAACTAAGCATTAGTTGAAAATGTTATGTTGTCATTGCTGCCCACATTTGCATTGGACATTTTGGGAAGAATTGTGGTCATATAAATAAATAAGATCTTACTATATCTGAAATTATTATTGGGGTATTTCAGTAATATGGGGGAGAGAGTTCGTGTTAGAACTCATAACACTACGTAGAAAAAGTCATGCCCTCATCCAATAGGCTACAACTATGTATNAGAAATAAATAAGATCTTACTATATCTGAAATTATTATTATTGGGGTATTTCAGTAATATGGGCAAGTATATTTGAGGAAGGGAGTTCGTGTTAGAACTCATAACACTACGTAGAAAAAGTCATGCCCTCATCCAATAGGCTACAACTATGTATAGACAGAGACCGAGTCGAAACATAAGCAGAGGGGTGATGAAATTAAAAATTAATGGGCGGCGAATATTTAAGTTTAAGGCTTTCATCTTTTTGCAAAATAGTAATTTAAAACTATTATAAATATTAATATTTAAAAAGTATTGTTAATATTATTTATTTTAAGTAATAAAATTAAAGGTGCAAAGTTTTAAGCCACCCCTTGATTGCACCAATGTTTGTAGATATAATTTGTATAAACTTTAGCTCATTTGTGTGCTCTAAGAATGAAAATTTAATGAGTCTTCTATATATGTCACATGCATGAATGNCTAATGGGCGGCGGATATTTAAGTTTAAGGCTTTCATCTTTTTGGAAAATAGTAATTTAAAACTATTATAAATATTAATATTTAAAAAGTATTGTTAATATTCATTATTTTAAGTATTAAAATTTAAGGGGCAAAGTTTTAAGCCACCCCTTGATTGCACCAATGTTTGTAGATATAATTTGTATGAGCTTTAGCTCATTTGTGTGCTCTAAGAATGAAAATTTAATGAGTCTTCTATATTTGTCACATGCATGAATGAACGTTAATTTATATAGTTTGTTATAAATATTTTGATTTATGTTTTGATGACATGNGGACAAGGGGCTTCTACGAGGAAGGATTCAGAGGACGGTGTCCTGTGACGGTATAATTTAAAATATATTTATTCCGGCGGTGCACAATTCGCTCCCACAAACGTGCCAGTTGGTATAGCCGGGAGCATCAATCATGCCTTGATTTTGTTGGATAGTAGACGGATAATATAAATAGAAATATGTACCTATATATTACAAAATTTTCATATACTAATATAATTATATATATTTAATACTTCACCAATAAATTTATTATTTGACATAAATTTTGAGCTAATATTTTAAGTAAAGAATATTCAAACTTTGATTAAAAAATATCTAGAACTTCAATTACAATAAATTTATAATCAAACTGATCGACTCAACGAGATGGAACCTAAGGATACCAGAAATAGCTCGAGTTTATATCAAACCATTAAACCAATTCTAGAAGATTTCAGTGCATAATTAGAAAGTAACAAATTTCAAATCTAACAAGCTTATAGTCAAATCATGTGTCTCGGCAAGATGGATTCAACGAACTCGAGATCGGTCAATTCTAACATAATCAAGCTACTCAAATGTTCATCAAATGTTATCCAATCAGGGGAATATCTCCAAACCATCTAATGAACCGATCTAAATTTATTTCTTATTTCAGGGATGTATCTCATGGACTATATAAATAATCCCCCACCCCACCCCCCAACTTGAGAGGGGTGAGAGACCACAAGCTATAAGAAGGTTGAAGCTTAGAGGAGTAGCTCAAGTCCAACATCACTTATACACTTAAATTTGATGAATATCTCTCACTCCTATAGCCACCAACAACTATCAACAACCATTTGTCATCTATCATCGACCACTGTCGATCGCCCCTCCACTAGTTGCAGCAAAGCTTCGGGCAAAGCTAAAACTTACATTGTGGAGCGATGAAGCACTGTGCTGAATAACAATCGACGTTGTGAATTCACGAAACATCCTACAGAGCATTGTATCATCTCGAACATTGTGTCAACCTCAAAGACGAAGTACTGAAACTCCAACTATTCCCCACTACCATTGCTCTATAATGTGGAGCAAAGAGCTCTTCTGTGCATGACCATTGTAACTCAATAAACTGTGTAACAATTTTTCCTTCTGTGGGATAAGAGCATGTACGTGTAATCACCAACTTATAGTAGATCATTTTGACTTTGGTAGACCCTATGGTTTTTGCCCTTTCTAGGTTTCACATGTAAAAATTTTTTGTGTTTCTATTTATCACTTTGAATATCTTTGTGTGTGATGGATTTTCGTGTATCCTTAAGACAATAACTCATTATTTTACCACAGTGAATTATCTAGCACACATTAGTTTGACATCATCTATGGAAAGCAAAGTCTCATTTAACACAATCTTCAAGTTAGAGACATTGAGACTTTACTTCTTTTCCTGATGACATACATCATCCAACTCCAAATGGTGAAAAAATCTAAATTTAGCCCCTTGAAAATCATTTTTAAAGCATTCATTAATATGGGAGGCAACTTCTGATGCAATCTTGAAAGACTATTCACGACAACATCCCGAACATGACTGTAGTGAGTTAGCCTTTCAACATCCTATTTAAACACAAATTCAATGATAATTTCTTCCATACTAGAGGGGAAACATTCACTGTAGTCTGGAAAGGTTGTTCACATTAATGTTCTGAACACAACTATGGTGAGGTAGTCATTCCATATTTTATTCAGACATCAAGGTTTTTTGAACTACTTCCAGACTGGAGCGAAACTTTATAAATAACACTTCCTCAGCACTCCCTAAAATATTAGAGTTCTTCTTCAGCTGGATTAGAAGGTTGGTCTCTTTAAGCTTATATATATGGGTTGCTCTATAAACTCGTGTGGAAAATATTTTCATCTTTTCCTCATAAATTTTGATATTCTCATAAGCCTCCTCTCTAATTTTCTCTGACTTGTTCAACTGTAATGATCATTTTTCTGTTGAATCCTTGAAATTATATTTGAATTAATTTATCGCCCAAAATGTGTCATGCTCTAACTCTACAGATAAACAACAAGCTTTCCCAAAAATCAGTATGTATAGAGACATTCCTATGGGCATTTTTTAAGCAGCTATATAGGCCCACAATGAATCATCCAATCTCACTGCCCAATCTTTCCTATTGCGATTAACTGTCTTTTCTAAAATTTTCTTCACCGCTTTATTAGAAACCTTAGCTAATCCATTAGTCTGGGGATGATATGGAGTAAAAATCTTATGATTAATCCCATATTTGGCTACTAATATGTCTATCTTTTTGTTTATAAAGTGACTCACCACATCGTTAATAATCATCCTGGGTGTCCCAAATCTACTAAAAATATTTTTATTCCAAAGATTTTGAATGTTTTGAGCATCACAATTAGGGAGAACTAATACTTTAATCCACTTTCAGATATAATCCACTACTGTCATGATATATAGGTTTCCTAGTGATGACACAAATTGTCTTATAAAGTCTAATCCTCAAACATAAAAAATCTCCACTTATAAAGCATAATTTAAGTGTATTTTATCTCTTAAAAAAATATTGTCTACTATTTGACACCTATTATAGTTTTTCATGCATTCATTAACAACCTTGAACAGTGTAAGACAATAGAATCCAAATTGTAAATTCTTATATAAAAAAAATGAGAAGAAGAAAAATCCAACTTTTTGGTATTTTCGAATGACGAAGCTTGTCTCGCCAGAAAATAGAGGCAATGACTATGTCATCAACAAACTTTTATTGTTTGGCACGATTTAGAGGAGTGGCGCTGATCTCAAGGAAATTTTTTAAGCTGGGAATGTTGAAACTTCAACTAAAAATCGTTTAAAACATCAATTTCAGAAAACTTATAATCAAATTGTCTTGCTCGATGAGACAGACAATGAATGCAAAGTTGTTCCAATTATAACTAAACTTACTCGCTCGACGAGACAAACACAATGACAAATCAAGTTCATATCAAGTCGTTAAGCCTTTTTTGAAAGTTTTTAGTGCCCAATTAAGAGATCAAATTTATTAAAAATTTGACAAGCTGATAGTTAATACGAGCATCTCGACAAGACTAATATGAGGAGCTTGAGATCACTCAAGCCCAAGATTGGCCATTTTAGATATCATTAAAGCAGTCAAATGAAAATAAAATATTGTTCAATTGAGTGAATTTTTTTGAGATATCTCATGGAGTGGACTAGATTTTGTCTATATTTGTAGGGAGACCTCTTTAAGAAGTTATAAATAGAGCCCTAACCCCTTCAAGAAAGGGGGAAGGGGAGTTAGACTTTGAACTGGGGGAAACCCTAAACTTAGGAAAGAAAGTGCTTAGGTTTGATGTTCCACACCAAAGGTCCAACGAATGTTACTCACTTCTATAGCCACTGGCCACTATTGACCACTGCTCGTTGGCTACTAACCCGACCCGCAATTACTTGTATTTTTAATCTTCTTAATTTTGCCAGAAAATATGTCCCAAATTATATCTAGCAGCTAGTTTGAGCAAATGTAATGATTTATGAATTATATAAAAAAATTTCACGCTATGAGTACTACACAAGTATACGTATCGTTTCAAGTAATATGAGATTTTTCTTAAAAATCGCAATATTGATCCCACAAGGAAAGCGGTAACTCTTAAAATCAACTTATAAAATTTCTATTTAAATTGCAAATTAAATAGATAAGAGATCTAAAATGATATGCTTACCAACTACTAAAGAGTTAATAAAGAAAGTAACAACTAAATGTAACAGCTTAACAAAATATAACTGCGAGTTTGAATATTATGGAAATTTTTTCCCATTGCAAAGAGATTTTAATCTATGTAGGATTCAAATGATTTAAGAAAAAATTGAGGTATTGTAACAAATAGAAGCATACCTTATTATTTAACCCCTCCCGGTGCTAGCAAAGAACATTGACTAACTTAAGACTGATTCCTTAACATCTTGATTCCGCATCAAAATATCTAGCCTCTCACCTCTATATACCCCTAAGCCTATGCCACTATGCTGGCCAAATCTCAGCGTCAGGGTACTAAACCTTAAGCCAAATTGATAATAATCTAGTGTGTCACTCTAGAGCTAACCAATTATACACCTATCAAAACTTATCTCTCTATTTATTACACTAGGTGATCGCAATGGCTCTGTCTAGAATGAAGTGTGATATCCACTAGTTTGGTGAAATCATATCTCTCCCAGGTCATTATATTTCTCAATAAATTTTAACCTCACAAGTGGATAGTTTGTACAGTAAATGAAGATTCGGTGAAAATATCATCACATTTTTTAAGAGGAAAAAAATCATTAAATCATTCTCATCCCATGAGATTCCAATATGCAAGGAGAAAGAAAGGGAACTACTTAGAATTCATGGAGATTAAATAAAAACAAAACATTTGCATTGAAATCTAAGTCTTGCAACAAAAATTTAAACACAAATACAAAGTACCTAATGTCTTCTCCTCAAGTAAGCTTCTAGAGTTTCCTTTAAGCAATCTCTAAACTTCTTCACACTAAAACACACTCACACTTACACTTGAATACAAAATATGAAAAACATAATTCCCTATTGCCGCATAATTGAAGCTTTGAGGCTCTAAAGAGTCTCTAAATTCGGCTAAATCCTTCTCATTTTATAGAAAAAAAGAATATAACAAAGGGTTGTTTCAAACACCCCTCTAAAATTTGGTCAAATTCAATGGATCTTCTAGAAAAGTAGTTACTGGCGTTATAGTGCCCATCTCGCTCGTCTATGACGCTATGGCGCTAAGGGGTGGCGTGATTGCGCCACACAAAAAATCTTCAATTTATCTCCATTTTCCCCTCATTTTCTCTAAATGTCTATTCCATGTACTTGAAACCAAAAATATGCAGAATATTTTTCTTTAAAGTGCAATATTATCAAAAAAGTACATAAAAGACTTATAAAACATGGACTACAAATAGGTTATTTTTAGGTGGATCAGCTACCATCAACCACTATCAACCACCCCTTGCTCATCACAGTGAAGCCCCTTATAGAATTATGACATCTGATGTGAATCTCAGCGTACGCTATGGAGTATCAAAGCACTGTGTTGAGTAATGACCAACCTTGCAGAATATTGAAGCATTCTATGGAGCAATGCAATCTGAAGATGGCATAACAATACACTTTGAATACGATACAACGAGATGCCCCACACATGGTGCAATGATGCACCCCAAAGTTATTGTAGTAAGAACAACTCAATGTGCTTGACTCCCCTTCTTACGGGGAGAGCACAGAGCAGACGCCTGACATACTTAAAAATTACCTACGTTTTCATATATATTTTTATGCTTAATTTTAATGATTTTTAATGATATTACACTTTAAAGGAAGATATTTTGCATATTTTTGGTTTCAGGTACAAGAAATGAACTATTCGAGAAAATGAAGCAAAAATGGTACAATTTGGAATAAAAACGAGCAACAAAGAAAATTCTGACTTAGCACATTTCCATATGTCTTTCTATACTTAATCTACTTTACATTTCTCAAATTTTTTTGAATGAAATTACACTTTTAAAAGTTTGCTTTCATGCTTTTTTTTGTAGGAATATTTGTTAGGAGCGAAACACAACTGAAATATGGCAAAACAGAGTTGAAATAGAGCCAAACGAAGCAAAATGGCGTAGCTGCTGTAGAGTGGCACATGATGCGTCAAACTCGTGCATGATGCGCCAAAATCCAGAGAACTTGCGCATGATGTGCTAGAGACGAGTTGTTAAGGATTAAGGCATTTCAAAATGAATTTTGTGCGAATTTCCAAAGGGATACCTGTTCTAAACATCCCTTTGGAGTGATTCAATGCAGATACTTTCGAAGCTTCTTTTATGAAGGGATATGTCTCTTAGATCAATGGACATGTTTTTTGAATTCAAAAGAGTTGAATTTTGGGTAAAATTTTGGAGGTAATTTTAAATTCTTTTTGGAGGGAGGTAGCATTTTATAAACGAGAGGGAAGTCTAGGGCTTAAGGAGGAGTTTTTGGGTGGTGTGTGTGTGTGTGTGGCATGAGATTAAAGAAGGCAAGGGAGAGAGAGATAAAAAAAGTCAAGGGCTTAAAGATTTTCTTCAAGAATTGTAAGAGGAGAGGGAATATGAGATATTTCTTTTTCATTACACTTCTAAGAGAGAATTAAGAGTGCTTATAAAAAAGGAAAGCGCTTGAAGAGAACTTCTAAGGATTTACTTTGGAAGGATTGTGAGATAAGTTGTGTTCTTTTATTTTTTTATTTTGTAAACTTGTTTTTATTAATGAAATTCGTGTTTTGTCGTATCATTCTCATGAATTCTGAGTAGTATTCTTTATCCTTCTCCCTGCAATGAGATATGATTTTGTGAAGAATTAATTTTGTTTTATATGGTTTTAAATGTCAATAATTTGTGATGATTTGAACTCTGATATTCCTTTATTTTTCGATCTGACCAATTAAAATGTTAAAATATGTTGAGAAACATATGTTCCGAAAGAACTATGGGTTTTTCTCGATTCTTTTAGATTTCGGAGTCGCCAGTTTGTTTATTTATGTGTCATCGTATAATTTTTCTACTCTAATAAGTCTCCCTCCCGAATTAAATGAATGACTCGAAGATGAGAGGAATCAACTAGCAAAATGTCGTACGACAAAAAATAGGCAAACAAATCAAAAAGAAAAGAGACGAAAGGCTTATATAGCGACGATTCTCGTGTGATGTGTCGAGACTATACGTCCAAGCAGAATCAGACGAAGTACCCCAAAAAACAACACCCACAAGCAGAATCTCTATATAACCCACCCGTAATCAGAGAACCAAAAAGAACATTTTTATTCTGGTATCAAAAGTCTCCTAGAGGAACGTATTCCTACTGGTTAATTACATTCTGGGGAATACCCAAGAAGACTCTCGATGGAAGGAGTTTTGTTTTATTATTATGAATCTGGAGCATATGTTATCAAAAGGTGATTATTTCGTATGGGACGGTCTTAATGCTTTGAAGCTCACACCAAGCCATTAGACAGAAAATAAATCTCTCACATCCAAATGGATAGCAGCTCCTCAGCACACGGTACCTAAGAAATAATCATAAATCACTTGATGGGGGTATCCCGATACGTCATAGCACATCCAGGCCGTAAGGGCAGAGGACAAATTTTTGTATCCCAAACAAGAGGCAACTTATCGGCATCGGGTCGTCAAAGTGATGTCAATGAAGTCAAAAGAGCAGAGAAGGCTCAACAGGGGTAGTCAAAAGGTTGGGAGAAGTGATCCTAAGAGGTAGAGGTAGTCAGGTCGGGGTATCACGGACCCGTCATCCCACCGCTAGAAACCTAAGTCTACGTGGTCGTGAAGGTAGTTGACCCAACACAACTGGAGATCCTCGGTCAGAGATACGTGAATCGCGTCGTCCGCGGGGACCTCGGTAGCCCTAAGGTCAAATGAAGGAAACTCTATACTATCACTAGAAGCTAGAGCTCCGAGAGGTGGGACTTATACCTGTCGAAGTGGAAAAGAAGCTTCAGAAAAGAAGGAAAAGGGAGGTCCATCTACAAAGCTGGAAACACTGAAATAAGAGGACTTATATCCCGTCTGGATCGGGGTGCCTCCTAACACCTTAAGCATTCTAGACAACCACCTAAACGAGATTATGCTGGGTCAGTCCGGTTGGAGAAGCATGGGGCTACTCCTCGGGACATGCAAATATGATGCAATTATCTAGCATATTCCTAAGCGTGGAGGCCCTATTAAGTATGATTGGGTTATAGCCATGCATGCAAACAATTTTTAAAACCGGCTCAGAGGCCATGCAAAAGGTGAAGACTGATTTAAGAAAATCTTGAAAGTTTTAACCCTTATACTTTGATTATCTTAATCTTTTATTATGAGGATTTTTTTGTCAAAAGAATTAGAAAGTGAGGTCTAGATACGCAGAAGGAAACAATATAAAATGCTCCAACATGCAAAGGCACACGAGAAAAGAAAGAAAGGAAGACACTCCAAAAGAATATATAAAAAGACCAAATGTCGCTGGACCAGCAACATAATCCAAGAAAAGTAGTAAAAGCGGTTGGATTCTGCATATACATGTCCGGTCTTAAGTCTATACAAAAATATAAAATTTGGACTTAAGGTATGGGATATGAGCTGCTGCTCCTGGTCCTCGTCACATGGTTCGGTACATCATCCGCTTCGAAACCCATGCCCGTACCTTATTTCTGATACAGACTCTCCTAGGACTCTAACAAATACATTTGAAATAAAAAATAAAGACTCGACCTGCATAAAACAAACGTTAGCGGGTACGCCATGCATTGTAAAATAATAAGTTGTGTCTTATAGTTGGGGGAGCTAAAGAGCACCTGCAAGTAAAGAATTAGGAATCATTACATGCTCCCCCATAATAGCACCTGTGTTAAACATGACACCTTTAGAAGATCGTCCTAATATACTATCGCACACAAGAAGCATGCAAGCACATCGAAAAAGGCGGAAAGTGGACACATGGTATGAATATGAATGTTGAGTAGAATGATCGTCCTAATATACTATCATCTTTGCCCAAACACTGTCCCTTCTCTGGCATCATTAATCTTCATTACTTGACTACTGTCTTCCAAATATCTCCACTCAATTTCCATCACCTATTCACCATAGTTCACTTATCATCACTTGATTACTATTATTCGCCCATCATTGACCAACCAACACATTAAACTTCAATGTTTATATAATTTTCTTAGTTATAATCATGAGAGAATGAACTTAAATCATATATTTTGTAATTTCATCTACTTCAATTTATTGGACAAGTAGATATTTATAATCTTTTTAAATATAGTATATCATTTTATCTAGGCTATGTCCTGTAATTTTTTTTTCCTTTTTTGGTTTTTATGCAAAAATATGGGGTCTTTTATGTCTTTTTTTTATTTTCATGCTTGTGTGATGTTCATGTAAAGCTAGCTTGTAATTTTTTTTCATTATTATTACAAATAGTTTAGCACATAATAATTTGACATCTTCTGTGAAAAATATTCCTAATATCTTATAAACACTTGTTTAATTGTCGACAACAAATCCCTCAAGCAAGACTGATATAATCAAGCTAGTGAAGGTTGCTCATACAACTTTTAAAACATTCCATTATGATGGGGCTTAAGTGGACTATTACAAACCCATACGATGAGTAATATATTTTTTATGAAATTATCAATCAATATAAGACTTTCATGCAAGCTTAATAAGCTTGTGGTGAGCTCCTTTGCCAAATCTTCTTGACTATAATCAAAGGTTAAGCCTACACTTGGTTTTATTACTTCAAAATAAATAATTTGCAGATCAACAACCTCATAGTAAAATACATCATTAAATTCATTGCAAAGTATTTTGTTTATTATCATGAGAATGTTACCTCAAAGGCCTAATTTTAATATAATATGTCCAAGAAAAAATAAATTATTTTTGTATAACTTCAATTTTGAAGTAATATATTATTTGTGCTAATTTTGTTTAATCATATTGGCTAGATTTGTAAGCTTAAATCAAGCGCATGAATCATAATTAGGAATTATGTGATAATAACTGAAGAATCAAATCAAATTTAAATATTAATTACATGCTGTGATAAAATGAGTGTCTTCATAAAATAAAATTGGCAAGCATAAAATCCTCTAATTTCAACATTATTACGAGACTTAAATGCTGAAAAAGTGATTTACGATCAAAGAAATCAACATAGACACTTTAAATTTTTATTTAAAATGATCAAAATGCCATTTTAGAAAATTATGATGAAACGGGCTTGGATTTAAAATATGATGGTTTGGAGTCTTGATGAATATCAGAGCCCCTTCACCTTCAACGTCAATGGCCATCATTTTCGACTAATTATAATTGTTTAATCATCTTTGCTCGACCAACATTGCTTTCATTCAATCACCATCACCTGATCATCTTTGTGTGATTCCCATCATTTGAAATTCTATATACAATCATATTTTCTTTTCTGTTATAATTTGATCGTCATTAGTCGATCATTATTATTTGTCCACATTCAACCGACCGCTATCATTTAACCTTCATTGACAACTTCTTGTTGGATTTTTTGTTGACCAACCCTATTCATCACCCTTCAATATTTCTCCAATAATCTCGAGTACAATCATATGTTGTGTGTACAGTCGTAGACACCTCAACACAGGTTTGACCTAATGTCGATGCAAAAACAACCCAATAAATATCTCAAGCTAGACCCGTTCATGCAATCAATTCGACAAAATTTGGTGCGGTTCACCCCTATCACAACAACTTGATCCCNAAGTACAATCATATGTTGTGTGTACAGTCGTAGACACGTCAACACGAGTTTGACCTAATGTCGATGCAAAAACAACCCAATAAATATCTCGAGCTAGACCCGTTCATGCAATCAATTCGACAAAATTTGGTGCGGTTCACCCCTATCACAACAACTTGATCCCAATTCAAGGCTAAAGTAATTGGCCCGCAACTCAATTTGGATTGGGTGGCTCGCTATCCTGGCTAGCCAATTCATAGCTCGCTCCAACATATTCCTTCTTTCATCTCTATGCTCTTTGTGTGAAATTAGAATATAAGACTATCTCTCAATTCATGTGAATTTGGCATGCAATTATACTAGCTAGCATCATATCTAGAAAGTTATATATAACTTGTCTAAAAATAAAATGAATTAAATTAAATGCTTTCCCTATTAATTATTGAGATTAATAATTAATTAGGCTGCGGCCCCTAATTATGATGAAGTTGTGAATTTTGCTGACACCTACAGGTTGCGAAGCGTTGCTGTCATAAACTTTTGCAGCTTAAAATGCCATAATTAAAATAATGATTAAGTTANAAATTAAATTAAATGCTTTCCCTATTAATTATTGAGATTAGTAATTAATTAGGCTGCGGCCCCTAATTATGATGAAGTTGTGAATTTTGCTGACACCGACAGGTTGCGAAGCGTTGCTGTCATAAACTTTTGCAGCTTAAAATGCCATAATTAAAATAATGATTAAGTTATTAGAAGATAAATTAGGGATTAACTATACTAACAGGCCAAATGATGGCTCTCGTTGGTGCTTAATTAATAATTGCTGCTCCAATCATTATTTAATACATATTTAATTTATTTAAATTCCTCGCATGGAGGTAATGTCCACCTGCAAAAATTCTGAATTCAAGGCTGGTGATTTTTTTTTTCGCTCGATATATAAATGAGCCGACACGAATAAAGATTTGTTCCTTTGTGTTCGGCTCGTTTTAGCTCAAAATAATTATGCTCGTTTTAGCTCAAAATAATTATAATTATATATATATATATA
>JXCR01066874.1:0-14522 GCA_002079205.1 Phalaenopsis hybrid cultivar
ATAAACACAAGACTTGAGGATGAGGCTCGATCAAATAAACTAAGAAATATATGACATCCATTCAGTCTGCGAAACTGTTTTATTTGCCGAAAATTTCCTCTATTTAATATGAAGAATTAAATAGGCTTTATTTTAAGCTAGGTTCGGACAAGCTTCTTATAAGGGCAAGCCCCTATAGTTAATTACATCTTAGATAACTGAAGTCACCTAAGAAAATTCTCGATAAAAATAAGGAAATATTATCTTCAAAGAGGTCAAAAGAATAGGACTTTTCAATGAGATCAGGCAAAGAGGTGTGAAATAGGAATTTCTCAAATTTGGAACATTTTATTTTTGGAAACCAAAGGAGGAGGAACTAGAGGATGTCATGGATCCGGAGAAGAACCTCGGTGACTTCCCAATCTATCATATTGTTTGGCTTCAGTTTTGAGGAGAAATTATTTGAATATTCCATCCTGCCAATTTTATTTGTTTAGGGATTGCATTTGTGTGAAACGATCACATAAGTAGCATGGAAGATATGAGAGTTTAGGTTGTAACGGACGACAACCTCAGAATCCTAAGACCTGTTAGGGCTTATATTGTATAGCTGAGCTACACAAAGGCCTAAAGATGAGGTGAGGATTTATGCTGCCTAAGCAAACAACCTCGAAGTCCTTTGGCTTTGGTTGTTTAATTCTAAGGAAGGAATAATTTAGTTGGGGAAGACAGATTTTGCTTTTGAAGATGGTCGTGCTGCCCACCATACTAGCTCCAAGCTTCTCGGTGCGGCGAGTTTAAGTTTTCTAGTGTGTCAAGTTATGATGTCAAATCATATGACCCTATGGTTGTAGTTTTTTAAATGTTATGGGGCATGATAAAGTTGATTAGAGCGACACCGATTAGGATCCTACGGTTCCCTCATTTTGGTATAACTATTTTCAATCGAATTCACTTAGTCCAAATAAATTTACTAAACTCAACTTAATGAGTTCCATACTTTCATTTAGACCGTGGCAAGCCTCATTAGCAACACTAGGTTACCTCCTCCGAGGGATTCTTGATCATCCGATAGAGATGTCTTAATTTAGTTGCAATTATGGTTTTTGTGATGTTTATGATTAAATTTTGAGTTGTCTTATATTTTGAATGTTGTTGCAGTGAATTTTATCTTGATTTAGTTTTAGTTTTGGTTTTATGACTATCCTAGTAGTTTTGGTTTTCATGCAGGGTGAGATTGTTATTTAACATGCAAGCTTTGTAAACATAAAATACAGTGTGGAAAGTATAGAAAAAATACGGTACTATAAACTGTAAAAGCGTACCTAACGAGTCTTCTCGTTTCACCACCTAAAACTCAAAATTCATGTAAGGGCATTTTATCCTAAATCATATCTTGGTGAGCCCCTATTAATTCAATTAAGGGTGATTTTATTAAGCGAGACATAGTGAGTTTAGTAGACCTCCGAGGTATCAAACAGATCAGGATAAAAAGTAAGTCCATGCTTCCCCCTCACCGTCTGGCGAAAAGTCTCGAGCTCATTTAAACTTATTATGTTGCTTAATAATTCATCCTGTAAATATCTCTAGTGTTAAGTGAACATCGATGTTTCAATTATCCTAAAGAGTAGGGTAATCATCATTTGTCATTTAATTTGAGAATTATGTGGGTGAAGACCCGTAAAAGGGGTAAGTTAATGTTATTAAGCACTTCGCCAATTTTAGCTTTAACTTGGGCTTGTAGAGTTCAATTTCTAGTTACATTTACTTTTCTAATCTTCATTTAATGAAATTTGATTTAGCTTAGGTCACTACTAAGCCCTTCAGAACTTGGTGGATGTCTTAGTCATTTTGAAAGAGATTAAGTTTTAAGTGATAATAATTCATCATCAAAACATTTGAATGTCACTTGAACATCAAATAGGGGTATTAAATTAATGAGTTATTAACACCTTAAATCATACCCCTAAGTCTAGGATCATTTAATATACTAGACTTCCAAATTTTAATAATTTAGAAAATTACAAATTTATCATTTAGGTAGGAAAAAATGAGATTAGTTTCTACCAATTAATCCCTTGTGTTTCAGTCATCCAAATATGTTAATTAGGATCAAAGAGGTTGCCCATTTTCCCTTCTTGAATTAAGCCTAAATGTTAATTAAGGTCAAATTCTCAAAGTTATATTTTTGTCCCTAAGTCTCTATCACTTCATAATTTATCAAATTTAATTCAAATGACTTTAAAATTTTCATCCTACCTTAGTCATGGGTTAATTAAGACATCAGAGGAGAAAAATGTGATTTTTCAAAATTTAATTTAATTTATATAATTATTGATATGCAAAAATAGGGCTTTTAAAAGAAAATTCCATATCTTGACCAAGGCAAAGCCTAATCCCTTAAAATTTTTACTGGAGGTAGACTTGGACCAAAAAACCATTGGGACTAAATTTCATGAATTTTTGAGTTATACTTGAATTATTAGAATTATTTTAAGTGATAGGTTAAGAAAAATCTTTTTTTTGCCTTAAAATTTTTTTTTTAACTTTAAAATTCAATATCTTCACTTAAAAAAATTAGGAAAAATATTCCAATTGTTCCTAAGTTCTTAGGAAACAATTAAGAACATTTCAATGAATTTTATCAATTTTGTGATTTTTATTATTTTTTAATTATTTAAATATTAAAATATCCTTAATGAATGAAGTTTTTATTTTAATTACAATTTTGTTTTTAGAAAATTTTCCTGATCACAAAGAGCTCCCAAAACTAATTTTTATAATTTTTTGAGTTATATTTTAATTATTAAAAATCATTTTAGTGTAAAAAATGCCATTTAACTTAGAAAATCGTGCTAAGTTATCAAATGAACTTTAAATATTTGAAATTTTTATGGGAAGTTCTCTAAACTTTAAATCACAGTGGAGAGTCAAAATCAAGCGATTTAGATGATTATTTTTACCAAATTAATTTTCTTTGTATTTTAGGGTTTTGTGAGAGTTAAGTGTGTTCTTAATGACTTTGCCCATAAAAAATTTTCCAAAGTGTTCTCTGGTCACAATAAACCTTTCAAAATTTCTCTGAATTTTTCTAAGCAACATGCTAATTATTACGATTAATTTATGCAAATAATAGACATAAACTTGAAAAGTATAGATCTCTGTCTAGAGTTCTTCTCTGACCTTAAAAAAATCAGAGAATATCCCCAATGACAGAGGCAACAAAATGCTAAAATATCAAGATATGGTGAAATGTCTACATGCATGGAGAGTTAAATGACTCAAAATCATATTTAATTAATTAAAAAAAATATGCATCAAATAAACTTAAAATTATTTCCACACTACTCTCCTCAATTCACTTAGCACTACGATATTTTTCTTTTATTTTTGTGTTTTTTCTACACCAAGATATGGATTTTTAAAGTTCTAACCATTAAATAAATAAAATAAAACCCTATTTTTGTACTTATCCAATGCGACGCCACATCATCCTCGGCGTCTCCAAAGCTCCACACAACGTCTTTTGGTTTGGCACTGCCATCTTAGTCAGCCCGCGCTTTATGAACCACACTCCCATCCGGCGCAATCAGAGCCCTCCATTTTATACACACGCGATCCAACGACTGCGGGTCATCGTCCCCAAAGAGTGTGAGCCCGTAACCGTTAAGCCTAAAACCTTAAGATCTCCCTCATTTCTCAACCAAATGACCTCGGGTTTGATCCTATGGACTCGTCTAAGTGTGAAGAACATGCCATTAAACTAGATGAGGGGAAGTTCATTGCCATATGATAAACATGTCATACGGTAAACATGCCATTAAACTAACCCTAATCACATGGAGAATCAAAATAGGCGCAAGAAGAGGGGAAGTTCAATACCTTTGCTCTGAGAAGGGAAGCTTCAATCAGAGGTATTTGGAACATTTGTGGAGGTCCAAGGAGGCTAGGGATTGAGCCTCTGGCCGTGGTGAAAGGTATAGACCCAAATTCAATCAAGGCCAAATTTGGGTGTTGATCAAAGTCTAGTATAGAGTCTATCTATGAGGGGGGTTTGATGGGCTTTGTCTTCTTTCACTGTGGTGAAGGTTTGAGTGAGTTTAATTTGATTTTTGTGCACTATAGAGGTGTGGAGAGTTCTGTCCTGTCTATGTCAAGGATTTGAGCTCAAAAATTGAACTTTGACAAGGGGAATTAGGGCAAGGAAGTGGTTGGGTTGCACTGAGGAGGTCTCAAAGAGGCTATGGGAGCAATTTAGAGGGGTCACCTTAAGAAAATTTCAACACCTCTCTCTTGGTCATGAAGGGGCTATTTTATAGCCATGGACGGAGAGGAGAGGTCAGGGCCTAGCCTGGTCATGGGTGCAAAAGCTTGCTTAGGTGGTAGGCTAAGAGGCTCTAAAGTTTAATTGGGGTGAGCTGGCGTCTAGTGCGAAGGATGGGTTTGATTTAAGGGCGGTGGTTCTTGATTTTGAGGTTTTCTGGCAACTAGGCCAGCTAAAAGGGTCAGGGGAGGTGGCCAGGAGGTCAGATTAGTCAAGGGGAGGCTTAATTATTGTTTACCCCCAAGGGTTAGTCATGATGGAAGAGATATTTGGTTTAAGACCCAAAAATGGGTATGAATCCCTTAATTTAGGTACCCATTGGTCCATAGCTTGCTTTGGTGGGTTTTTTATGGTTTAGCGTGGTCCAAAAGAAAGGCTCAGTGGCTATGGTGGTCTTTAGTTGGCCAATTTGGCTTGATTAGGTCAATTTTTGGTGAAGGGGTCCATGTGGGTCAAAATGGCTAAAGGTTTGGTTTGGGTTAGGCTAGCCATAATTTTGAGCCCAAGTAATTGATCAACATTGTGTAGATGATTTTAATGAAGATTTTAGGTGAAGGATTGAAATAATTTTGAGTTCAATTGGAGGTTCAATTTGAAGGATTTTGGAAATTTGGTCACTTTGGGCTAAGCTTGGGATAAGTCCAAATTTATTGTTGAAAAGGGTCAATACGAATGTCATAAAGAGTTTTCAACATAAATTGAGTGCCAATTTTGGGGCCAAGGCATTCAATTTGGTCAAATTTGGAGACATAGCCAATTTGGGGCAAATTTAGGGATTCTTGGACTTGGGTCAAAATTAAATAAAATAGAGGCTTTGAAAAGGCCAACTGAAGGTCAATTTTGATGTGTAGGAATATTATAAAGATTTTTTAACATAAATTCTGGCAAATTGAGTAGGTTATGGGGTTCAACTTGGTGGGATTAAGTCATGTAGCCAAAATTGGGGGTTTGACTTGGATCAAAATTAGGCTAAAAGCATGGGCCAATTAAGCTTGTATTTGGTTTAAATTGGTCATATGAAAGGTTAATTTAAGTTTAGGATTGGTATTGACGAAAATGAGGCCCAAATTAATGGACATTTGAGGTGAATTTAGGAAAACTAGGCCTTTAAAGGCAATTTGGGGGTTTTAGTCAATTTGGTCAAATTGGCCAAATTGGGTTCAATTGAAGGGTAAAAATTGGTTTTGGAGACATTTGGATTGATTTTGGATGTTTTGGGAAAGTTTGAGGTGCCAAGTGTATTTTTGTAATTTTGGCAATTTTGGGGGTATTTTGGTACATTTGGAATTTTTGGGCAGTTTTGGGTATGTTGGGTATTTTCAAAAGGTTTGAAAATATTTTTGAACAAGTTTGGATATTTTGGGTGAATTTGAGGACTTTGACCAAATTTGGGATTTGAGGGTGTTTAGGTAATTTGGGTAGGTTTGGGGGTGAAATGTCAAATTGGATATTTTGGTAGGGTTGGGGTATCAACCACCCTACATGAGCTATGGACCAATGGAATCCTCATTTGGGTCCTCTATGTAATGTTCTTAGCTAAACTCTAGCCTAGGGCTAGTGGGTTTAGGGGACCATCTACATGAGTCTCCCAAAGGATCAACAGATCAAAGTCAACAACTATTGGGTTTAGGGTTGTGAGGGATTGTGAGTGAGAGTGAGTGGAAGTGAGTGCCTTAGCTCTAGCACCCAGGGTCAAGCCTAAGGGCAAAAAATCCTATGGGAACTCACCTTGAGCTCCCTTATATTGACCCCACCTACTAAGTGCCAGAGGTTAGGACCAATATGTGGAACTTAAAGTTGAGCAAGAAGGAGTGTAGAATTTCTAATGGTGAGGGTTCCTTTTCTAGTTTTCTAAGAATAGTCAACAGGAAAGTCCTACGTCTAGACTCTAGGAAACAAAAGAGGAAAAACTAAACCTCAACTAAAAATGAGGTCAACAATACATGATGGAGTTCTAGTGGAGAAGAGGCTTATCAAAGAAAGGGGATTCATGAATCGAGGATTCAACACGCCGAATCTTGAGTAAAAGAGACTATTGCACAGAGGCATTGAGAAGTGATTTGCTACACTACTGCTGCTGTTGTTGTTCCCGTAGCAAAATAATTTTATGCAAATCTTCATGGGATCAACCAAGAAATGATTTACGTGCATGGTAAGTTTGTGCAATTCACTCCTTCAAGAATAAATGAGATATTTATGATTAAAAATGTGCATATCTCACACTATGCAAACTTTTCCCATACAAGAGAGAATATGAATGAATTTTACCGCTACCTTACAGATGAAGATGCTAATTGGGGGACAAGAGATGATGAAAATCTAAGTTTTTCTTCAACATTTTTAAATCTAGTTTCAAAAGCCTGACACTTCTTTATTGCATCAAAGTTACTGCCTACCATGAAAATTAGTAAGGTGACTAAGGAGAGTGTCATTCAAAATTTTTGCATTCGAACCAAAAAACCTATTGATGTTAGAGCTATTATTGTGAAATCAATTTTGGGTTTGATTGTGAATGTATCTGCAACTGGACTGGGACATCCATCAACTATTTTCTTACTTTGTAATCAAGCTCAAGTACCTTATGAAAGTTGGGAAAAGGTGCTACTTCCTTGGAAGATGATGGATCCAAAAGTCTATTGCAATTGTATTGGAATGGGAGATGAAAATGATATGAATGTACTAATGGATCAAGGATCTCAGAATTCATCACCTGTTCAGCCATACTACAGCTCGAGTGCACTTTCAAAAATGATCAAGAAGATAAAAAAAGATGTGCAGAATCTCATGCACATGATTGAGAATATTACTAAAATGTTGGATCATTTAAATTAGATATTGAAGGAACATTTTAAACATACAGGGCATATTGAAGATGTATTGGTACATATGTTCAAGAAACTTGCTTAGATTGAGGAGGAAAATTCAACTGATGAATTTCCATTTTGACCCTTCTACAATCTGTAAGTGCACTACCAATCGATGGAAAATATCCAGGAGGATGATAGTGAAGATGATGTTCGATCTTAATTTTTGCACGAAATGTTTTGTGTAGTACTACTTGTTTTAGTTTGTTGTGTTGGATTGCATTTCCTTTCTAATGAACTTATCTATGTTTATGTTTTGAATTTTGATGTTTAGATTTCAGTGTTAGGATATTAGTTTGCTTTAGAACACTGAATTTTATGTTTGTTTGCTTGAAAAATGTTAGTTTGTAATAGCACATATTTTATATATAAATGTGAGTTTTGTACTATTTGTGAAAGTTTGGTATTAGTGTGATGTTTATGATGCTTAGAAAGGTTTATTTGAGTCAAATAGAGGTTGATGTAAAGTGGTAAGGAGCAGATTTCCACAAAAAAACCCAAAATCTGGAAAATTTGAGCTATGAGGCATGATGCATCAACTTATAGAGCCTTGGCGCATGATGCGCCAAAAGTCTGAACACGCTATATTACCTAGAAAACCATCAAATTACACGAACAAACTCCATTTTTGCTACTTGATTTATCTTCTACATCAAGACCTTGGTCTAGTTCATCACATTGTGGGCGAAAGAGAAGGATTCAAAGGCTAAAAACTATAGATTTCATCTTCTCTTAGTAAGAGCTTCACTTTGACTTAAAAATTTTAAATTTTCACCATGGATTTTGGGAGCTCCAAAAATTGAAATTTTTGATGAAAATACTTGAAGAAAACTCATGGTAAAAAGTTTCTTACCAAATAACCTTGCTTGAGGAGTTGGATTTTTTATTTAGTAATTTATTTGGACTATATTTGGATTTTCATAGAATTTTCAAATGGCTCCCTGAATCAAGAGAGGAACGACATTCGAGGACTTCAACTCACGAAGATTTGTTATTTTAAAATCCCAACATAGTTACATTACTCAAATGGAGACCAAGAGAATGATCCAAGAGCGGGCCTTTGCAAACCCGGGTGGCGAGGTCAAAAAATTGATTCTTGTTAGGAATTGGGAAAGTTTCTGCTACTTCCCTGTCATAGCAATTGTCTCAATGGCTTGGGAGTTTTATGAAACCTGAGATTCACTAATGAAGATCACATCCTAGTTAGATGTAAACAAGTTGAATTTACTGCTGATCGGATCAATACTTTTTATGGTTTGAGAACTTTTCAATGAATATGTTGCATTTGTGATTATTAATTCATCACTGGAGGAAGTAATTGCATTTTTTACTGATGGAAGAGGGGAATGGAAGTTCAAGAATAACAAGATAGTTAACTTCCCTACTTCCATGTTGACTATTCAGTCAAAAATATGGCACCACTTCATTTTTGTCGGACCGTTGCCAACAAATCATTTGGTTGATGTTACGAAAGATAGAGTTGTACTAAACTATTACATTCAGAACATGAAGGCAATAGATGTAGGTTCACTTATAGTTCAGCATGCTCGAAGTATTGATGGTAATTATATAGCTTGAGGATTGGGATACACTGCCTTTATTTTCACTTTATGTGAACAATCAAAAGTAGAATCTCATAGAAATGAAGAAAGATTGTAGCCAAAAAATCTGATCGGGAGACACATGATTCAGAGAGTAGAATCATTTGTTGATTCTAGAAGTGGAAGAAGGGATAGGCTCTCTACATCTGTTGTAGGGGCAACTACTTCTAGATCTATATCACTTGAAGGTATTATGGATCAACTGATGATTCAACATATGAATATTGTAAATATTCAAACTCAGTTAAGAGAGATAAGAGCAAGGAATGCATGTTATGATGAATATTAGCAGAGGAGGGTTCAACATGATATTGATTTTGCAAATGTCATGGTAAGACACCTTAAGGGTAGACCTAATGTGGACTTTCTTGCTTGCCCTAGTTTTACTCCCTATACTCCCATTCATGATGATGAAGAAGAAGAAGAATAAGATGATGAAGAGGAACTAGATGTAGATCAATGTTTTATAAAACTTGTTTAGTTTTTTTTTTTTATTTCTGTTTGTTGTTTGTATTTGTATTGTGATGTACTTTTATTTGAAACATATTGTAGTAAAAGATTTTTTATGTTGTGTTGTGAAATGAATCTGTAATAGTAATTGTAGACTTTCACTTTTTCTACATTTTTAATATTTTTAGTTTAGTTTTTCAGTTTTTGTATTTATGTTTTTAATTCTCAGCAAGTTCTCTAGAATATATTATGTTTTATTTAATGTTTTAAAGCATGTATGTAGTTTTACACTTACTACCTGCAGTATACCAGAGCCCAGTTTCATAGTCATAAATCCTCTACAGGTCAGTTTTTATTTTCATGCATTCACTGCTTTCTTTCACCAGTTAAATTTTATATTCAAAATATTTTTAAAGTCATTTAAGAACTTAAGTTTGGGGGAAAGAAAAATTTCTTTTGAAAAGTATTAAACTAAATTTTATTTGTCCTTAAGTAACTATAATTTTAAAAATTAATTTAACATGGCCTGGGATATTAAGATTTAACTTTAAATGACTATATTTTTGTTTATAAGTATTGTGGAAAATTTAGGTAAAGAGTTTTTAATAATGAATGTGAATTCTAAAGTTGAAAATATTTGGTATGATAGGATAAGACTATGTTTTTTCTATTCAAAGTAAAGGAAATTGTATTTTTAAAGTGTTAAGAATTTCAGAGTTTCATGTAAGAAGAAAGGAATGAGACTTTATGAAAAATTATAAACTAATATGAATTTATAAAGTAAAGAAAGGTATAGAGTTTTTACTTTAAGAAGAGCATAGGCAAGTTCAACATCAATAAAGACAATCTATATATAGTAATCTTCACTTGGAAAAAGAAATGAAAAGTAAAAATTGAAAAGATCCTAAAAGAAAAGAAAAAAAAGACGGAAAAATAAAAGAAAAGAAAAGAAAAATAAGTGAGGAGAAGCTTGAGGAGATGCCTAATCAAAAATTGGCTTCACTTGAATCAACTTAAGGAAGGAGCTTTATTACATTTTCTAAACTTGTATTGAAGTATTAGTAGCATTCCTAGTAAAGTTTTCATGAAGTTCTTTTTCATATGAATGTTCTAAGTATCCTTAATATGACAAATTGCAATTCTTCTTGAAATGAATAAAGATTCAAAAATATTCAATTTGATTGCTAAGTATTCCTAAACTTAGAACTTGAATCTAAATTATTAAAGAATTTTTCTTAAATTTTGTTATTCTATTTATTAAACTAAAGTATAGAAGTTATAAGTTAATTTCTATCCTAAGCCATATGCTTTTATGTAATAAACGTTCACTTGAGGAAAAGTAACATTTAAGTTTAAGAGATTTTGATACACAAAATTGTTTTAAGTACCTATTTCATGCCTATTTTTGTGATATTGAACTTTAAAGAAGGGTATTTTGTGTTTTTGTTACAGGTATGTAATTTTTAGGCATTTGGAGCAAAAATGACAAAAAGAACTAAATTTGGAGCAAAAAGAGCCAATTTTGGATTTTGACGCATCATGCTCCAGATTGATGCATGATTCTCCAAAATCCAGAGAGCGCCATGAGCCAGATCGGCACACGATGCGCCAGAGATGACTTTTTCAAATTAAAGGGGTTTGAGACAAATTTTGCGCGAATTTTCAAAGGGGCACTTGTTCTATACACCTCTTGGAGTAATTCAATGCATCTAGACACATTGGAAGGTTCTTTTATGAAGGGATATGACTTTTAGATAAAATGAAACATCTTTTGAATTCAAAAGAGTTGATTTTGGGAGGAATTTTTTGAGGGAATTTTAAATTCTTTTCAAAAGGATGCAGCCCAAAATAAAAGAAGAGGACTTGAAGAGGATAAAGGGGGGACAGAAAAGAAGAGGTTTTTGGGGGTGTGGCGTGAGAGTTAGAGAGAGAGAGAGAAGAAGGTATTTTCTTCTAGGTTTGTAAGAGGAGAGGGAAGGTGAGAGATTTCTTCTTCATTACATTTCTAAGAGAGAATTGGGGTTATAAGAGGAGAGGGAAGGTGAGAGATTTCTTCTTCATTACACTTCTAAGAGAGAATTGAGAGTAAAAGTCTTGGAGAGAACTTCTAGGGATTTGCTTGGGAAGAATTGTGAGATAAGTTGTATTTTTACTTTTGTTTTGTAAACTTTTTTTATATATGAAATTCATGGTTTATCATGTCCTTCTCTGAATTTTGAGGAGTCTTCTTTATCCTCTCCCTACTTTGAAGATATGGTTTTGTGAAGGATATATTTTGTTTTCTACGATTTTAAATGATAATAATTTGTGATGATTTGAACTCCGATCTTCATTTACTTTTTGATCTGGCCAATTTAAATGTTAAAACTTGTTGAGAGCCATATGTTTTTAAATGAGATATGATTTCTACAACATAGGGAGAATCACATTTGATTTCATGGGAGAGTATGTCATCCATGGGATTGGGTGCAAATAAATATGGAAATGTACTTTTGTTGGATGCAAAATTGGAGATTTTAAGGTGAAAGATTAAAACCTCTAATTTGGTTCAGTTGATTGAAAACTAATACAAGATTGTCTTAAGTTGTGCAACAAACTGCAAGGGTAATAAGAATGCCCAAAATTCAGCCTCTAAAGGATTAGAGGCGAATAAAGAAGAAGCAAAATAAAACAAACACTGCCCTACATGATTCCGTAGGATTCCTCTTGCACCCGCATCCCTGGGACTCAAACTACCATCAATATTAAACTTAAACCAATTGAAAGGTGGGGGTTGCCATCTAAATAAGATGGTCGTCCTACCCAACCTTGTTGACACAAAATCATTGGATAAAAAAGGGCACGACAAGCACTTTGAAGATGAGAAAGTATATTATAAATAGAAAGATTTGGATGAAACATAATATTCTCATATTTAACATCGTTTCTCGCCACCCATATGAACCAAAGTACCACAAGAGGAAACCAAAATATCTTTTTATCCACTTGTGTAGCTTCTCTCCAAATAGAAAGAAAATTAACAATAGAGGAGGAAGTCCTCCATTTGATATTAAAATGGTTACCAAACCTATTCCAAGTATCAGCAACAAAGGGAAAAAGAAAAAAAAGGTGCACAACCGTTTCCAAATTTTGCTTACATAGATAACATTTGAGATGCCAATTTCATGCCCTTTAGTTTCAAAATATCATCCTAAGGCAGCATATTAAGAATTAACCTCCATAAGAAGAAAGAAATAGACAGTGAGATAAATTTGTTCCTAATAACACACCCCCACCTTCAATCTCTAAATTGGTAAAGATTAGTATAAAGCAATTTGGTGGGAGAGATAGATGCCATGGATTTCCACAAAGGAATATCCTTCATAAAATTCTTAATAGGCATTTTAGAAATCCTAGCCGCCTGGACCCCAAAGAATTCATTCAATTTTATTGACATCCCAATTACCTTGAAGCCACAAGTCAGAGACAATCAACTCATTAGGAATTCCCTGTTGAAGAGATAATTCCTCATCCCCAGACCCCATTGATCATGCCACATAGAAATCTTGCCTTCCCCAATGTCCCAAAAGATAAATTTTCTAGCTATAGTTCTCTCTTTAAGAATTGCTTTCCAAATCTTGGAATCCCGCACCCTCCATTGAACCACGGCCGGGTGGTAATGTGAGCAATAATTTTTATGAAGAAAATTAGCCCATAAAGAATTGTTAGAATACAATTTAAACCACAACTTGCCCATGTTAATATCATAAATTTGATCAAGGCTTTTAATCCTTAAACCTCCAACAGCCTTAAGCTTACAAACATTCTTAAAAGTAGTCTAATGCTTCCTAGAATGACTTCCAAACCAGAGAAACTGATTAAACAATCTCTCTAAAGTAAGTTGAGTACTCTTATTAAGATTGAAAATTTGCATAGTATACATTGGAATACCGATGAGAACACTTTTGATTACGGTGAGACACCCACCATAAGAGAGAAAAGTACTCCTCCAATACTCAATTTTGGATTTGATTTTATCAACAACATCATCCAACTGAGTTTGCTTCCAACGCCCCCTTAGAAGGTTAATTGCGAGATATTTTAGTTGAAGTGAGGCAGAGTGAAATTCAGTGAAAGAGATAGCACAATTAGTAATCAAGCTCTTAACAATATTACCAAAGTAAAGATCGAATTTATCTCTGTTTAAAATTAAGCCAAAATTTTGTTGAAATTCCTCAAGAACACGCATCAACCATTTGATGGTATTTTTATTTGCATTAGAGAAAAGAATAGTGCATCTGCATAAGCAAGATGACTAACCACCACCTTGAACTGATGATGAAAGTGAGTATGCACCTTATTATGCTGCAGATCATTGGCAAACCGAGAGAAATAGTCAAAAGCAATTATAAAGATTGTAGGGAAAAGAGGATCACCAAAGTAAAGATTATAGGGGAAAAGCAATCAGGCTCTTAATAGTTTTACCAAAGTAAAGATTGCATTTATCTCTGTTAAAAGTTAAGCCAAAATTTTGTTGAAATTCCTCAAGAACACACATCAACCATTTGATGGTATTTTTATTTGCATTAGAGAAAAGAATAGCACATCTGCATAAGCAAGATGACTAACCACCACCTTGAACTGATGATGAACATGAGTATGCACCTTATTATGCTGCATATCATTGACAAACCAAGAGAAATAGTCAAAAGCAATCATAAAGATTGTAGGGCAAAGGGGATCACCTTGCTTAATGCCTCTATGCGCAGAAAAAAAAGCCATAATAATTACCATTAACCATCAAGATTTAGTGATTGTTATGAAGCCATCTCTTGATTATAGAGATGAAATTATGATGAAAACCATGAGCACAAAGAATGCTAATCATGAATTCCCAACTAATAGTGTCAAAATCCTTTTTGATGTCCAGTTTAAATATCATGTTGCCCCCACGACATTTCTTATCAAGATCTTCAATTAATTCTTGCGCCAGTAAAATATTATCTGTGATATCCCGACCTTTAACAAAAGCTGACTACTGCGGTGAGATGATATTTGGTAAGAGTGGTTTAAGTTTGGAAAGCATCAATTTGCTCAAAACATTAGATATAACCAAAGTTAGGGAAATGGGCCAAAATTTATTTGTTGACCTCACCTTTGGTTGAGGTTTAGTTTTCCATCTTTAGTTGCCTAAGGTCTAGCCATAAGACTTTCCTGTTGACTATTCCTAGAAAACTAGAAAAATAACCCTCACCATTAAAATTCTAAACTCTTCCTTGCTCAACTTGAAGTTCCACATATTGGTCCTAACCTTTAGCACTTAGT
>JXCR01066906.1:25123-47746 GCA_002079205.1 Phalaenopsis hybrid cultivar
TATATATGTATGTATGTATGTATATATATGTATGTATGTAGATATATATGTATGTATGTAGATATATATGTATGTATGTAGATATATATATACATACATACATATATATATATACATACATACATATATATATATATATATATATATATATATATATGTATGTATATATCAAAATGTAAATATACTAGTATTTATTACTTTATATTCTTAAAATTTTAATTACATTCTTTTTATTATTTTATTTTTTATTATTAATATGTAAGCCTAAGCATTATCCATTCGATAACCTTACCTAGAGCCCAAATAGATAAGGAAAGAAATGAAGAAATGGAAGAAGACGGAGGGG
Organism: Phalaenopsis hybrid cultivar; assembly: GCA_002079205.1. Lineage (NCBI taxonomy): Eukaryota > Viridiplantae > Streptophyta > Magnoliopsida > Asparagales > Orchidaceae > Phalaenopsis > Phalaenopsis hybrid cultivar. Next base: position 25,470 of record JXCR01066906.1, read on the forward strand.
GGAAAAAATGAAAGAAAACGAGAACTGAGTATGGTTTTGAATTAGTAGGTTTCAAAGTTTGGAAAAGGGGAGAATTTGCGCAGCGAAGATGGTATTTTAAGGTTAATTGATATAGATTTGTGTTGATAAATTAAAAATTGCAATAAATCTACAAAACTGATATTTATTTTAAAAGGTGTAAAGAACAAGACTTCGCCGATATAGATATAGAGAAACTGGCCCCAAAAAGACTACACTTACAGTGACATACTCAGTATCTAATATATGAAGCAAATTATTTTCATGCCTATTTTTTATTATTTCCTACAAAGCTATTGAACCACTATATGCATGTGAAGAAAATTCTTTAAATTGAGCATACTATGATGATATTATTAAGTCTACTGCATTTTACATGATTATTTGTTGAAAATAGATTCAAAGCATTACTATAGAATTCAAATTTTTAGCTTTATTTTCATAAAATAAGATGCATAAGCATCCAGATGTCGAATATTGCATGTCAGCTTATACTTTTAAATACATGTTGATTAATAACAAGTACATATTGATCCTAAGAAAAATTTTAAATGCTTATGAAATGAACTTAAAAATAAAAGCAGTTTATGAAAGGTTATGACGTGAAATAAGTTAGCAAATAATAAAGATCTAAGTAGCGAGAGGTAAAACTTCTGTTAAATGAGCCTCAGTAGAAGCCCATAAAGGTTCCCGACTCTCAATTTTAGAAATTTAGTTCATAAAGGAGTTAATCAAAACCACAATAGAAAAAACAAATATTACTACAAAAAACAAATAGACGGTTACAATCAAACACCAACCAACCAACAACAAAGCCTTAATCCCACTACATGGGGTCGGCTAAATGAATATTTTTCTCCATTGCGACCTAAAGAAAATTACAACAAACATGACACACAAATTGCTCAAAGGTAGATTTCGTATAACTAATAGGGGGTTTGGAGAGGCGGCAACAAGGTAGGGAAGGGGTTTGGATGGTCGTAGTAGTGGAAGTGTCAATGTTTTGAGCAAATAGGCTGAATGTCATTTTACTTGCTTCCATTCCAATAAATAATAATCAGTACAATTTCCTTTAAGTAACTTAATAAATATTCATAATCTAAATAAGTACAGAATATGTAGAATTAAGAGAAAAAAATCAGAAGAGATATATTGGAAATAATTTACATAAGTAAAGCTCCTAATGATAGGAGACTCATAATTCAGCTGTCTGATTTTCGTCATTCTTGATTGATATTCCCCTCAAATTGATGTTGACTGATTAAGAAGCATCAATTTACCGACAAGAAACTGATGACGGTGCCAAGAAAGAGTTTTAATAAATATATCAGCAGTTTGAAGATCATAAGAGATATAAGGAAGAGAAATAACACCATTTTCATACGCTTCTCGAATCAAATGACAATCCACTTCAATGTGTTTCATGCGCTCATGAAAGATAGGATTAGCAGTAATCCAGATAGTACTAGTATTATTTGCATAAAGAGAAGTAGACTCAGGTTGAGGAAAACCAATTTCAGCCAAACAAACAGACAATATAGCGTGACATTCAGACTCAGTAGATGACTTTGACACTCGATCTTGTTTCTAGTTTTTCCAAGAAATAAAAGAGTTGTCAAGAAACATACACCAGCCAGTAATAAATCAATGTGTATCAAAACAATAAGCTCAATCAGCATCACTATAGGCTGTTAAGCTAATAGAAGACTCCGCAGAAAAGAACAAGCCACGATAAGTACTTTCAAATACCTAAGAATACGTCGAGCTGCAGCTAAATGAAGATGTGTGGATGTCTCCATAAAATGACTAACTTGTTGCACAACAAATGAAGTATCAAGACGTGTAATAGTCAGATAATTGAGGCTCCCAACAAATTATCGATATAGAGATGAATCAGATAGAAAGTCAATATCATTTCGTTGATATTTAACATTCACTTCCAAAGGAGTATCAACGGGATGACCCTGACGGAAACTAGCTAAGGCAATGAGTTCCTTAATATAGTTATGTTGATGATGAAGAATTCCAGCGGGAAAAAAGTGAACCTCAAGACCTAAGACATAAATGAAAGACCCCAAATCATTCATATGAAAAGAACCCTAAAGGCGCTCCTGTAACTGAGACATCAAATGTATCAGATTCTCTGATACAATATCATCAACATAGACTAAAAATAGCACAATTTCTTTGTCAGTCTTGGAAAGAAATGATGAAGAATCATATTGACTTTGAATAAAAGAAAAACTAAGAAGAGTATTGCGAAAATTTTCAAACCGTGCCCGTGGAGGCCGTTTCAAACAATATGACGACCGTTTGAGCATACAAACATCATGTTTATCGTAAGAACCAGTTTTTAGATGCAGAAACAGTTAAAATAGGCCGAATAGTTGTCATCTTAGCCACATGCGCAAATGTCTCTTCATAATCAATCCCAGATTCTTATCGATTGCCAAGAGCTATCAATCTTATTTTATATATGTCAAGGGAGCCATCAGATCAGAGCTTAAGAGAATAAACTCATTTATAACTAATGCGTTTAACACCTGCAGGACATGAAACAATATCCCAAGTATGATTGTCTTGAAGGGCTTGAATTTCCTCTTGCATAACTTTTATCCAACAAGTCTCTTTAGCAGCCCGAGAATAAGATGTAGGAACTGTAGTATTAGTTAAAATTGCAGCATAACCATATTTATTCAGAGGACAAATGTGCCAGGTTGGTTGTCGTAGAATCATTGGAGCATTTTTAGAAGCAAGTTCGGGAAGGACTGGAGATGAAGGGATTAGGCGACGTGTGAAGACAATTTCAAGCTTGAATCATTTATCGAAAGAAGAATCATCAAAATGAGAAAATATATAAGTGTCAGGTGTCAAAAGTCTGAAAATAGTATTCATGTTAAAAAAAAATCACAACCCGAGGGATACGTCGTCGATTATTAATTGAATCATAACACACAAAACCTTTTTGATTACGATTATAACCCCATAAATACACATCAAACAGACCGTGCTGCAACTTATGACATTCATGGACAGGTAAATGAATAAAACAAATACATCTGAAAGTATGTAGCATATGATAATTAGGATATTTACAAAAAATTCGATAGTAGGGAGAATCAAACTTCAATTGTTGAGATGTTAAGCGATTAATCAAATAAATTGCAGTAGATAAAACTTCTGCCCAAAACTTAGCTGGAATAGAAGATTCTGACAGTAATGTGCGAACCATATCCAACAAATGATGATTTTTTCGTTATGCAACTTCATTCTGATGAGGTGTATAAGTACATGAACGATGTAAGACAATAACCTTGCAATGAATAAATACTTGAAACTCATGAGACATGTATTCATCACCATTGTCAGCCCGTAACGTATTAATATAAATGAGTAATTGAGTGTCAATATATTTCATAAAAGTTTGAAACACGGTAAACATTTCTGCTTTGGAATGCAAAAAATAGATCCATGTGAATCGGCTATAATCGTCAATAAATATCACAATATTTATACCGAGCATGTGAAATAATCGATATAATTCCCCAAATATCGCTATGAATAATCGATATAATTCCCCAAATATCGCTATGAATAATGTCAAAACAATTATTGACACGAATGCCCAAAATATGAAACAAAAATGTCTTATTTTTGCCCAATTTACAAGAAGAAAAGCCTACTAATAAACTTTTATTTGTAGGACCAAAAACATCACTTTGTAATAAATGATTCAAAACAATATTGTTTGGATGACCAAATCGTCTTTGCCATATGTCGACTTTACTTTCAATAACTGAATAAACTAATGCCAAATTCTGAGGGATGATAAGTTGTAATGGAAATAACTTACCCACCTTAGCCCTCATCGCTCTCACTTTCCTCGACACATGATCCTGCACAATGCATCCATCACGAGAAAAGTGTACGTCACAGTTATTATCCACCATTTAACCAACAGAGAGTAAGTTCGTGGATAATTTAAAAGAAACCTAAACATGTCAGAAAGAAGAGTTAATATCACAAACTGTGGTAATCGGAATATTATTTTCAACAGCAACCTGAATATGTTGAGTATCAGTATACGGGCATTGAATATGTAATAAATCAGATGTGTTAGTCATATGATTTGTGACATCAGAATCAAAAAACCAAAGAGAATGAAGAAAAGTAATAATCTTACATTTCCCTTGAAGACCAAGAGCAGAAAAGACAGAGAGAATCATCTGTTGAATCATATCTGGTGTGAGAATATATTGATTATTGTCGGAAACTGTAAATGTCGAAGCATGATTGTGAGAGTCAAATACAGCAACATGAAGGACCTGTGGTTAGCGGTTTTAAGGCTGTGTAGGACACTCCTTAATAATGTGTCTGTTTTTCTTGCAATAACTACATAATTTCTTACTACATTGGCGAGTAATATGACCAAATTCTTTACAGTTGTAACACTATTTTGTTTCCTTTCCTCGAGTTTGAGCAGCATATGCAACATTGACTATTTCTGATAATCCACCAATTGCACCGATAGCGACTTGTGCCGTCAATCTTTGTTCTACGTGCAGTAATTCAATGAAACATACATCCAAATAAAGAACTGAATCTCTGTTCAACAACCAAGCCCGAACAAGTTCAAATTCAGGTTTAAGCTTCATCAAAAACTGATTATGGCAACTCACTACATGAATAGCCTAAAGACTAGCTAAATTCTCCTTTGATACCTTAACATAGATAATATCATAGTATTCATTCCATAAATTTAAAAAACCTGAATAATATTGCTCAATTGAGAGATTGTCTTGATTTAAATTACTTATATCAAATTTCAATTGAAAGCGTCTTGCAGTGTTATTTTGATTGTAAACGCGCTTCAAGCATTCCCACATTTCTTTAGTCGTCCCAAAGGATCGTAAATTGTTCACCATATAAGTCTCAATAGAGAACAAAATCCGAGAAACAATCTAAGCATCTTTTGTCTCCCATTAACCAAGATCTTTCGGCTCTGCAGGTGTGTTGACCTCATTTTAGTGAGGTCTTAGCCTCCTAATCTTAGAACCTAGGATCTAGCCTTAGGAGTTCCTGGTTCACCAACCTAGCGGACTAGTAATGGAGCCCACCTCTCATAGAACTTCAAACCGCTTCTTTACTCATTTTGTGAAAACTCGCACGAATGGTCCCAAGACTCAACTTCTAGTTGCAAAGGGCTAAGGACCAACATACAGAGGGTCTGAAAATGAGTTCCAATAGGATCAAACGACCTTAGGTTAACCCTCGGTGACTCGGCAACGCACNAAGAATATATATAGAGAGAGAGAGAGAGAGAGAGAGAGAGAGAGAGAGAGAGAGAGATTTACAATGAGGAATAACTTATTACAGAAATAGTATGTGATAATGACTTGAAAGTTGGTGCCCATTTTCGTGATTCATACAATTTCAAACAATTTATCTGCTCTATTGCAATTAAATATAACTTTGAGTTGAAGTTTCAAACTAACAATAGATTTCACATAATTGCTTTATGTTCACATTATGGATGCTCTTGGAGAGTATGAGCTACTCTATGTCCAGATGAAAATTATTTTCAGGTAAAAAAAGTCAAGCTGAGGCATTTTTGTAATGGTCTGAACAAAACAAGAAATAAATAAGCAACAATGTCCCAGTTAACTCATGAGATAGAAGATATTGTGAAAAGAATCATGAGATCCATCAAAAGCAGATAAACAATACTTTGGAGAATTTAAATGCCCTATCACTTCCATATATGAAGTTAAGTAGATCAAGAGAAGCAACAAGGAGTACCATTTTCATGTCAGTCGATGATATTTATGCGTGAGTACCTGCATTGTAAGCAGAACTTATGAGTCAAAATCTTAGATCTCATATTTCATACACATAATAAGCAAGACTTGTCTTTTAAAAGATTTTTTTGTTTGTTTTAAAACCTTCATCGATTGATTTATAGCAGAGTGTAGGCATTCTATTGGCATTGATATCTATGATTTAAAATTTAAGTTCTTAGGTATCCTTCTATCTACAACTTCAGTGGATAAAAAATAATAGATTGTTTCCCGCAGCCTTCGTTGTTGCTGAAACAATGTCAAAGAAGACATGATAGTGATTCAAAGATAATTATATGCTTACTAAATATTTGTATTAATAAATTAAAAAATTTTCTTCTTTTTACATGTGCATGTATGGAAAGCTTTCATTTTAATTTAAAATTACATTTAAATATCTATAAAAAATGTATAAAAACACAATATTTTTCAAGAAAATAATGNAAGCACGCGCGCGCGCGCGCACACACACGCATATATATACTTTGCTCAAAATAAAAATAGCAAGCAAATTTATTTATAATAATTCATAGGTCTTGGGCATAAAAGGGAAAATATACTGATAAAGAAATTATTCGACTAGCTATGACAAGATTCACCATAGCTTATTTAACTTTGTTAATATTCAAAAAGTTGTGATAACCTTTTGAGGAAGAATGAACAATAACAAAATAGTAAAGGTTTTGAAGTTAAAAATGAATTATTGTTCATTAATGATGATGAGAATGAATATATTATTGCTTAAAAAGCTATTAAATTGAATGCTTTTTTATTTTACACTCATTCAAAGTAAAAAAGCAAAGTGGGTTGGAGCTTCAAAAAAGTTAAGGTAATTTAATCAAAATTAATTACTTAGTTATGTCAGTTATTTCCTATTTTATTTAAAATCATCCTGAAACCAATAATAATTGCTATAAGGCATAAGAAAAAAAGGTTGAAGAAAATCTTGAAGATGGCAATGAGACGAAATTAGAGAATGATAGAACGTTTAGATACGAGGACTCTTATAAAAATACTAAAAAAGAAATGAGATCATTGTGTACATGATCCTCATGACATGTTTAAAACTTGAGCGAAAATTTATATTAAATCATATTTTACACTTCCACTTTAAATTAGCATTTAACATTGAGATTTATTTTCATCTTATAGTTTATGAAAATGAACAGTAAAATTATCTATGATTTATTGCATATTTCTGAATTTTATTTAATTCTAAGAGTTTCTTCTATAATTTTTTAGAGAGCTTATGCTTACCTCGCTAACCATATTTCACAATTTCAGACTGTTAAACCATTCTGCATCTTAATTACCTATGAACTTAGAAGTTATTGCTATTTCTAAAATTGAATCCATTCTACATCAAACATAGCATATGCATCCACTATTGAATCAANGTTTTATTTAATTCAAAGAGTTTCTTCTATAATTTTTTAGAGAGCTTATGTTTACCTCACTAACCATATTTCACAATTTCAGACTGTTAAACCTTGAAAAAGAACTTGGAAGTTATTGCTATTTCTAAAATTGAATCCATTCTACATCAAACATAGCATATGCATCCACTATTGAATCAAAAGGTAATCAAAAGAGACTAAATCAACAATAGAACCAAAAATCCCTTACAAAAGAATTCAATTTATCAATGGCAGCCTGTGCCGCCTCCGGTGAATCCATGGTGACAAAAGCAAGCCCCCTGTTCCTCCCATCCTGCATCTTAATTACCTGCATAAACCAATTTTAAGTGAGAAAAACAAGCATCATCCTAAATTTTTTTTTTTTTTTAAATTAGGGTTTCGTTTCGTTCACCTCCACATAATCGACAGTGCCACACTCCCCGAAGAGATTCTCAAGATCGGAAGCCGAGTAGCTCCACGGCAAGTTCACCACGTATAGCTTCGTCCGATTCGCCTCCCCTTGCAAGATCGATTCCCCAGCTTCCCCTTCTTGAGTCAGCTCCAGATCTTCCTTCACCTCCAACTCGGTATCTTGCGCAGCAGTGAGTGGCCGGAGCGGAAATAAGGGCTTCTGCTTTCGGACAGATGGCAGGGAAGAGAGCTTAAGAGAAGCAGATGGACAGGGAAGGAATACGCGTGATGAGCCAGAACTAAATAGGGAGAAGCATGCTCCGGCCGCCGCGGCCGTCGCCGCCGCCGCCACCACTGCCATTGTAACACTGCACATGAATAGAGAAGCTAGCTAGACAGCAAAAGAGGGCGGGGCTAAATCTAGGGTGGCTGAAATGACGAAAAAACCATAATGTATTTAGATAAGGACCAGGTGCCTTGCGACTTCTTGGTTATCACTTCGGGCTTGAGAAGGGTAATATTGACCAATTTTTGCGTTTATATGTTCATATTTAATNTAGTGGCCGGAGCGGAAATAAGGGCTTCTGCTTTCGGACAGATGGGAGAGAAGAGAGCTTAAGAGAAGCAGATGGACAGGGAAGGAATACGCGTGATGAGCCAGAACTAAATAGGGACAAGCATGCTCCGGCCGCCGCGGCCGTCGCCGCCGCCGCCACCACTGCCATTGTAACAGTGCACATGAATAGAGAAGCTATCTAGACAGCAAAAGAGGGCGGGGCTAAATCTAGGGTGGCTGAAATGACGAAAATACCATAATGTATTTAGATAAGGACCAGGTGCCTTGCGATTTCTTGGTTATCACTTCGGGCTTGAGAAGGGTAATATTGACCAATTTTTGCGTTTATATGTTCATATGTGAGTGATTACATACCGCATTCTCCAAATATTTTTTATAAATATTAATATGAAATTTTATTTGTTAGTTATGAGAATGCATATGAATTATGTGATTTGTAAATGCATTATGATTTTATTAGCTATGCAAATGTGTAAGATTCATATAAAGTTATTGTTTCATTGGAATTATATTATTGGGCCCTTATATCTCTGATCCTATTTTGTTTTGTTGTAGATGTAATCGTGTGAGTCAGTTGTAGAAATGGATTTAACTGTGGATTGAGATGAGCCTTTACAAATGATATTCAACTAAGGTGGAGATTGGATAAAAGCTAAGAACCAACCAAGAATGAGATACGATGGTGGGAAGCTAGAAAATTATTACAATTCAAAAGGGTTTGATGAATTTACAGATGCTAATGGACGAGATTGATGTAATGTGTCATTGACTCAAAGGATGTGAATTTGAGTTGCAATATCATAAAAGTGAAACATTACCCTAAGATTATATTCATTTCACCAGTGACATTGAAGTTATAGAAGTGATTGCTCGGACTAATGAATATGGCGGAGCAGAGCTAGTGATTATCACACAAAATTAAAGAGATCTTGGGATGTGCATAGAAGGTCAACAACTCCAGACTAGTGGTGCTATTTTGGATTTCAAGCAATTTATCTGCTCTATTGCAATTAAAAATAACTTAGAGTTAAGGTTTCAAACTAACGATAAATTTCACATAATTGCTTTATGTTCACATTATGGATGCTCTTGGAGAGTATGAGCTACTCTATGTCCAGATGAAAATTATTTTCAGGTAAGAAAAATCGAGCTGAGGCATTTTTGTAATGGTTTGAACAAAACAAGAAATAAATAAGCAACAATGTCCCAATTAACTCATGAGATAGAAGATATTGTGAAAAGAATCATGAGATCCATCAAAAGCAGATAAACAATACTTTGGAGAATTTATATGTCCTATCACTTCCATATATGAAGTTATGTGGATCAAGATAAGAAACAAGGAGTAACATTTTCGTATCAGTTGATGATATTTATGCGTGAGTACCTGCATTGTAAGCAGAACTTATGAGTCAAAATCTTAGATCTCATATTCATACACTTATAATAAGCAAGACTTGTCTTTTAAACGATTTTTTTGTTTGTTTTAAAGCCTTCATTGATTGACTTATAGCAGAGTGTAGGCAATTTTATTGGCATTGATATCTATGATTTAAAATTTAAGTGCTTAGGCATCCTTCTATCTACAACTTCAGTGGATAAAAAATAATAGATTGTTTCTCGTAGCCTTCGTTGTTGCTGAAACAATGTCAAAGAAAACATGATAGTGATTCAAAGATAATTATCTGCTTACTAAATATTTGTATTAATAAATTAAAATATTTTCTTCTTTTTAAATGTGCATGTGTAGAAAGTTTTCATTTTAATTTAAAATTACATTTAAATATCTATAAAAACATGTATAAAAACACAATATTTTTCAAGAAAAAAATGAATATATTTATTATTTTGTTAGTCAGATCAAATCCCTTAATACTTTTAAGCTAGAAATTCACCAACCATATTTTGAGAAATTTACTCACATAACAAATAATTTTTATGAATTTCCATATTTAACACCTAAAGTTTGTTGTCATCAAAATGAGGTCAATGCTATCAATGTTAATGTGACATATCCTAAATATAGTATCTGAGGCATGCTGTGAAGATCATTAAGGATTGTAAGGTTATTCTTCCTTATCTATGTGGAGATGGAATATCTCAAAGATAGAGTATAAAGGTGCATGAAGGTTATAGAGATGATAAGGATACTCATAATATATCTTTTTAGAGTAAGACGGATGATAAAACTTATGGTCTGTTTGGGGCTGGCTGCAACTTCTAAAAAGCTGTGATGAGAATTATAAGCATATAACTTTTTCAAAAAAATCAAACAATAATTTTCTTACAATCATCACACTTTAACAGATTATGTTTCAAGTTACAATTTTATAAAAAAAACAACAACAAAACATTTTCCCAAACAGAGCTGTGGTGATGGTCTTAAATATAAAGCTGATAGAAAGTTGTCATAAACAGAACCGTATAGGTGGCAAAAAGCGAGACTATAAAAATATTGTGAAGATGATCTAGACAAAATATGATTGTCCCTTTATTTGCAATTAAAAGATAATCCTCATATAGTCATAGACATCATAATTTAAAGGTGGCAAATGATGTGTTGCAAGAAAATTGTAAATGTTAAGTAATGGAAGATAGAATGGACCTTGAATATGGAAGAAGCCCACATTCATGAATAAATCCAAATAATAAAAAATAAATAAATAAAAAAATTAAAACTTTTATTTCATAACTTATTTATGGATATAAAAGAACCATTTTTATGAAAGTCAAGTGCACATAAATTGCTTGGGCGGAACAATCATGGTTGCTAATTTTTTTTGAATTTAAATAGCAATAGTTTTGAGATGTGGGACTAAATAGTAATTTAAAAATTTCAAGTGTTGGTAGATCATGCGACAACTCTCCTCAATTAAATTTTAGGTTCATTTTCTTATATACCACCCAATTCTTATGTATTTACTTATCTAACACCTAAAGTTTGATCAGTACCTCTATCCCATCCTAAATCATCCATATAACATCAAAACACACCTTTTTAACTTTAATACACATTTTCATGCATAAGGTGATACATTGGAAAAAATTGAAGTTTATGCTTCTGAGATTATATGCCTCACAAACGCAAAAAGGAAGGGGGGCATTTACATACATACCACTCTGTTAGGTATGACTCATAATACCAGAATTTGGAGTATCTTGGAATGAAGAGATGTTTCTTGAAATTGAAAATGTGTGTCTCTTGGAATTTAGTCAGTTGAGATCAGCGTGGGCGCAACAGAAACATGGTGACTCAACCCGCATTGGTGCAGATGCAACTCTCATGTAACTTTTCTCCTATGGGGCTGGATATTCACAAAGGTAGAGATTTGTTATGATATGACTCATATACCATATAGGGACATACGCTGAAAATTACATATTGTACTGTTGGGTTTACTCTATGATTATAAATAGACATGTTTGTAATCCTAGGTCTTTGAGAGAGCTGAATCCCTGATTTCTGTAAATCTTTTTCTGAATATTGAAAAGAACTCGCCGCTCTGCTCCCGAGGACGTAGGCATCTTTGTCGAACCTCGTTAAATCTCTGTGTTCATTCGGATTTGTGTCGATTGCTGTTTTTCTTCGCCCTAATTTTCTCAACACACTCATTTCCTCTATATTTACGTATTTAACACCTAAACTTTATTGTCTACATTTATAACACAAAAATCTTACTTATTTAACTTTTAAGAAGTGAAATTTACGTACCCATGCATAAAAAAGATATTATATTTTGTACAAATGGAAGTTTAGGTGTTAGATATGTAAAAAACATAAGAACTAAGGGGGTGGGTGGGGTTGTTGCAGCTACCTCACATTTAAAGGATGGTGCTGCCTCCACCTTGAACTACTAAAATTTAATATATTGATAATCAAACAACATTAGCGAAGCATATTGCAACATAAGTCCAAGAGTCATATTAGATCATAATGGCATTCAAGAATATTATATTTATCATGATTTAAAAAGTTAGGTTGGACCAACTGATCGATCGACTCAACTGTGAACAGGTCATCTATCTCAGCCGATTTGGTCTGGTTCCGAAATTATTTTCACAAAAAATTGACAGAAAATTGTTGAGAATTGACGGTTGAATCAACGTGCCGGTTCAATTTTAATGATCATATTGACTCTAGTTATGATCAAGCTATACTCGTTTGATTTTGATTGAATTTGTTAGAAATAAAAAAAATAACTTAAAATCAAAATAATTAAAATATCATATCATAAAATTTTAATTTAGGCTCTGTTAGAGACAATTTATCCGCAGCGGCAGCGTTTTGAAAATGACACCTCACCCTTTGAAAACTATGTTTGAGCAGCTTATCGAAAAACGCAGTTGCGTTTTTTTACACTAAATGAGGAACACGGGTCGAACCCCGTGATCCGCATTTTCAGATAAACAACTTATCGAAAAACGCAATTGGGTTTTTTACACTAAACACAGAACACATATCGAACCCCGTGGTCCGCATTTCCAGATAAACAGCTTATCTGGAGAAGCACAAGCTATCCCAAACACACCCTTAGAATCATATTCAAAATATTTAATAATGAAATATATTGAGTTAGAGTAATATGTATTTTATTGATGAAAAATATTATATTACATAATTACTATATTATTTAAAACAATTGTAATATTTATTATCTCATCCTCTTCAATCCTAATTCAACTTCATATTTTAAAATTTGAGGCTTGTAATATAAATTTTGATTGATTTTTTATTATACGTACCATCTCAAACTAAGTTTGGCATCTCTATCAACTTCAAATGTCAAGGTCGCCATTGACCTCACCCTAAAATTTCTAATTCATTTATTTTTTCCATTCAACTTCAAGGCATTCAAATATGTATGACTTTTCAATTCTACCCAAATTTGTGTAGTTAGGCACATTGCGTCCTCCCATATATGAAGGTCAAATCTTTAAGTTTCAATGTCATTATTATTTAATTGAATGTGAAAAGGATCATATTTTACAATGTGAATAGAACACTTATGATAAGGATTACTATATAAATGTTGTGCATCATAAATGCGTCATCCTGAATCCCAAAGAGATGTAGCGGCCCAAAAGAAATGAAGTATAACGAAAGGAGTGTTCATTGACAGAAGACTGAAGAACACCCTTATTTGACCACATGCAACCCCCTTAGATCGGGGTTGGAGGTTGAGTCAGTGTTGATCACCCGAACCAAGGAGCGAGACTAATTGAGTTGAGCAAAGACGTTCATCTATCCATCATCGCAATCCGACTCGGGAAAAGACTTCAGTATCACCAGCTGTCTCATGAACGTCCCTGAGGTTCCTCATCAGGGACCAAGAACTGACATTAACATCGTCCACGAAGTCCACAAACATCTCGAAGGGCCCCGTTGTCAAGGAATGTGTTATCTATCAAATTACGCTGATTCACCATCTGCTTGAGAGCCTAGTTTTGTTTTGCCGACAAAAAACTCTGCATCTTGGGATCAATGGTCGATAGTCAGACTAGTTCAGTCGATCAACAACATCTGACCAGCTAAAACAACCCTGCCAACCCAACTAACCATGCAAACTTATCATAGTCGACCAAGCAAGTCTCGCCGAATCAAAGCCTGCCATGCTCACCGCTGAGCCAGGAGCTAGTCGATCCACAAGTTTAAATATGTAAAATACCTAAAATATCAATCATTGAGAACTTTATGAAAAAAAGAAAAAAAATATGGGTTGGTTATGAATTTTGATGTTCAAGTCTAGTAGAAAATTTTGCGATATTTTTTGTGTTTATAGCAGAAATAAGCAATTCGATAAGGGGAATTTAATAAACACGAAATTACTGAATTCTGAGAAATTTTGTGGTTATGATTAAAAGTACTAAATTAACACCCTAAGAAAATGATGAATAAATCTCATTCCTTACTTTCATGAGCATTGAATAGTGATTTGAAATTAAAGAATGTTTCTAGATAAGAAGAACTCTAAAGCATTTCTTGAAGTATCAGTTTGAGGGCAATTGTAGTTGTTTGAAGAAGCAATTGTGAAACTATTGCAGAAGAAATTGATGCTTAAAAAAGTTGTGGTGGTTATTATAATTTTTTTTATTTTCAATAAGTCAGATGCAACTTTCTGATAGCCTCTTCACTTAGTCAAATTAGATTGCAAAACATAGTTTGCCATCACAAATTTTTGAAAAAAAGAGGTGAAACATAGTTTTGCTAAACACCACAAAATATGATGTGACATCGCACCGACATCATACAGTTATCCCAAATGCACCCAAAATTTCACCGACAATCACTACCAACTACTATTTTTAAACCACTATCTTTTGACCACCGTCATCCAACCATCGTTGATTAACCATTGTCTCTTGAATGTCATAATCCGATCTCTATTGTTCGATCATCATGAACTCATTATTATCATCACTCTATTTACAATTAATTTTTTTTTACAACCATAAGTGACCAAACTTTCTTAATGCTAAAATTCCGAATAATTTAATTGAGAGAATTAACAGATTTTTATGATCTTGCTAACATATGAATTATTTAAATTGGGTTAGAATATCCCGTGCTGTTTTTCCCCTTTCCTAGTTTTTCACGCCAAAAACCATTGTGAAACTATCAAAGTTTCCACTTATAATTCATGCTAGATTGTAGAGTGAAATTAAGGGTGCTTTTGGGGCGACAGTATGATTGTGGTGCAATGTTGCACTGCAGTTTTTCCTATTTTGTATAAATGTATTTTACCTGCTTTCTAAAAAAATTATAGTTAAAACTACATTTTTCCACAATATCTGGTAAGACAACTTCTCAAATCTTGTCTACCGCTCATAGCTACACTAGCCCTTTCACGGATAAATTCATTTCATACATTTTTCTCTAAGGGTAAAGCCACTCTTCTATCTAAACATCCACATCTAAGCAAAACTTAATTTTATGCTTTTATTGTATAGGCCAACATTCTACACCATAAATCATTGCATGTCTCACCATCATCTTATCAAATAACAACATAACTCACCCCACCCCCATATATATAGAGAAACACAAATTATGTAATTATTTGGAAAAAAAAAAAGATAAAAATAAGAGCTCAAAATTGGTTTCCACTACCAAATTAGGTCCATTTGCAGCAATGTTAAAATCACACAAAATACTGAGCCAAACAATATAACACGCTAGTATATAAAAAAAAAAAACACATATTAAGGCTTATTGTATGTAAGAAAATGCAACATATCCATAGAGATAACGAGCCAACATTACTAACATTTTATACAACTATGTTGAAATATTCCACCCACCATGAACATCATTTCTCAATGAAAAATAAACACATTTCTATTTATAATCATATTATTATTCCATTTCCAAGTATAAACCTCCCTCCCTCTCTCTTATATATATATATATATATATATATATATANGCCGCTGGTGGTCGGCGGTGGCGTCGAAGGTATAAAGCTCTGCACGACCGTGCTCGAGTAGGACTCCTCTGAGTCCGAAGATGTATGTGGTGAAAGCCCTCTCTTCTTCTTCTTGTTTAGTTTCTTCACGCCGGATTCATTAGATGTTCCTACAATCTAGAGGAGTTTTCATATGATTAGAGAACATTTCAAGGGAAATTCAAATGCATAACCATCAAATTTTATGAATTTACATATCTAACATCTACATTTTAAATTTTATATTAATACCACTGAAATTCATCACTTCATGTTAAAATATTAAATAATAATAATAATAACAATAATAAATTACGAAAATTTATTGAAAAATTGCATTTTTTCGTTTAGAGCAGGATTTAAGCAGAATCTTGTGACAAAATAAATTCTACAATGCGATAAATCTGAATTTTACGGATTTCGACCGTAAATCACATAAATTTCTGACTTTTAACTCATTCAAGATTTAGTAAATTCGTAAATTCGGATTTTCAGTATTTACTAAATCCTACTGGTTNTTGGTCTGGTTCCGAAATTATTTTCACAAAAAATTAACAGAAAATTGTTCAGAACTGACGGTTGAATCAACGTGCCGGTTCAATTTTAATGATCATATTGACTCTAGTTATGATCAAGCTATACTCGNCTGGTCTGGTTCCAAAATTATTTTCACAAAAAATTAACAGAAAATTTTTCAGAATTGACGGTTGAATCAACGTGCCGGTTCAATTTTAATGATCATATTGACTCTAGTTATGATCAAGCTATACTCGTTTGATTTTGATAGAATTTGTTAGAAAATTAAAAAAATAACTTAAAATCAAAATAATTAAAATATCATATCATAAAATTTTAATTTAGGCTCCGTTTGAGATAATTTATCCGCAGCGGCAGCGTTTTGAAAAAGTCACCTCACCGTTTGAAAACTATGTTTGAGCAGCTTATCGAAAAATGCAGTTGAGTTTTTTTACACTAAATGCGGAACACGGGTTGAACCCCGTGATCCACATTTTCAGATAAACAACTTATCGAAAAACACAGTTGGGTTTTTTACACTAAACGCAGAACACGGATTGAACCCCGCGGTCCGCATTTCTAAATAAACAACTTATCTGGATAAGCACAAACTACCCCAAACGCACCCTTAGAATCAGATNACTTATCGAAAAACGCAATTGAGTTTTTTTACACTAAATGCAGAACACGGGTCGAACCCCGTGATCCACATTTCCAGATAAACAACTTATCGAAAAACATAGTTGGGTTTTTTACACTAAAAGCAGAACACGGATTGAACCCCGTGGTCCGCATTTCTAAATAAACAACTTATCTGGATAAGCACAAACTACCCCAAACGCACCCTTAGAATCAGATTCAAAATATTTAATAAAAAAGTATATTGAATTAGAGTATTATGTATTTTATTGTTGAAAAATATTATATTACATAATTACTATATTATTTAAAACAATTGTAATATTTATTATCTCATCCTCTTCAATCCTAATTCAACCTCAATTTTTAAAATTTGAGACTTGTAATATAAATTTTGATTGATTTTTTATATATCGTACTATCTCAAACTAAGTTTGGCATCTCTATCAACNATGAAAAATATTATATTACATAATTACTATATTATTTAAAATAATTGAAATATTTATTATCTCATCCTCTTCAATCCTAATTCAACTTCAATTTTTTAAAATTTGAGGCTTGTAATATAAATTTTGATTGATTTTTTATATATCGTACTATCTCAAACTAAGTTTGGCATCTCTATCAACTTCAAATGTCAATGTCGCCATTGACCTCACTCTAAAATTTCTAATTCATTTATTTTTTCCATTCAACTTCAAGGCATTCAAATATTTATGACTTCTCAATTCTACCCAAACTTGTGTAGTTAGGCACATTGCGTCCTCCCATATATGAAGGTCAAATCTTTGATTTTTCAATATCATTATTATTTAATTGAATGTGAAAAGGATCATGTTTTACAATGTGAATAGAACACTTATGATAAGGGTTACTATATAAATGTTGTGCATCATAAATGAGTCATCCTGAATCCCAAAGAGATGCAGCGGCCCAAGAGAAATGAAGTACAACGAAAGGAGTGCCCACTGACAGAAGACTGAAGAACGCCCTTATTTGACCACATGCAACCCCCTTGGATCGGGGTTGGAGGTTGAGTCAGTGTTGATCACNTCTATATAAATGTTGTGCATCATAAATGCGTCATCTTGAATCCCAAAGAGATGTAGCGGCCCAAAAGAAATGAAGTATAACGAAAGGAGTGTTCATTGACAGAAGAATGAAGAACGCCCTTATTTGACCACATGCAACCCCCTTGGATCGGGGTTGGAGGTTGAGTCAGTGTTGATCACCCGATCCAAGGACCGAGACTAATTGAGTTGAGCAAAGACGTTCATCCATCCATCATCGCAATCTGACTCGGGAAAAGACTTCAGTATCACCAGCTGTCTCATGAACGTCCGTGAGGTTCTTCATCAGGGACCAAAAATTGACAGTAACATCATCCACGAACATCTCGAAGGGCCCCACTGTCAAGGAATGTGTTATCTATCAAATTACGCTGATTCACCATCTGCTTGAGNTTGCGATGATAGATAGATGAACGTCTTTGCTCAACTCAAGTAGTCTCGGTCCTTGGTTCAGGTGATCAACACTGACTCAACCTCCAACCCCGATCCAAGGGGGTTGCATGTGGTCAAATAAGGGCGTTCTTCNAGCTTAGTTTTGTTTTGCCGACAAAAAAACTCTGCATCTAGGGATCAATGGTCGATAGTCAGACTAGTTCAGTCGATCAACAACATCTGGCTAGCCAAAACAACCCTGCCTACCCAACTAACCATGCAAACTTATCATAGTCGACCAAGCAANGGCTTAGTTTTGTTTTGCCGACAAAAAACTCTGCATCTAGGGATCAATGGTCGATAGTCAGACTAGTTCAGTCGATCAGCAACATCTGGCTAGCCAAAACAACCCTGCCTACCCAACTAACCATGCAAACTTATCATAGTCGACCAAGCAAGTCAAGACGAATCAAAGCCTGACATGCTCAGCCGCTGAGCCAGGAGCTAGTCGATCCACAGGTTCAAATATGTAAAATACCTAAAATATCAAACATTGAGAATTTTATAAAAAAAAGAAAAAAATATGGGTTGGTGATGAATTTTGATGTGTAAGTGTAGTTGAAAATTTTGCGATATTTTTGGGTTTATAGCAAAAATAAGCAATTCGATAAGAGGAATTTAATGAACACAAACTTACTGAATTCTGAGATCACTAATTTAATTTAACGCTAAATGAGTGCTCAATGATCACTAAATNAAATTTTATAAAAAAAAGAAAAAAATATGGGTTGGTCATGAATTTTGATGTGTAAGTGTAGTAGAAAATTTTGCGATATTTTTGGGTTTATAGCAGAAATAAGCAATTCGATAAGAGGAATTTAATTAACACAAACTTACTGAATTCTGAGATCACTAATTTAATTTAACGCTAAATGAGTGCTCAATGATCACTAAATGAGTGCTCAATGATCGAAAAGCTACTTAATAGATGCCCTTTAATACAATATTTTGTGGTTATGATTAAAAGTACTAAATTACCACCCTAAGAAAATGATGAACAAATCTCATTCCTTACTTTCATGAGCATTGAATAGTGATTTGAAATTAAAGAATGTTTTTAGATAAGAGGAGCTCTCAAGCATTTCTTGAAGTATCCGTTTGAGCGCAACTGTAGAAGCAGCTGTGAAACTATTGCAGAAGAAATTGACGTTTAAAAGAGTTGCGGCGATTATTATAATTTTTTTTATTTTCAAAAAGTGAGATGCAACTTTTTGATAGCCTCTTCACTTAGTCAAGTTAGATTGTAAAACATAGTTTGCCATCACGAATTTTTGAAGAAAAGAGATGAAACATAGTTTTGCTAAACACCACAAAAAATGATGTGACACCGCACCGACATCATACAGCTGTCCCAAATGCACCCAAAATTTCACCGACAATCACTACCAACTACTATTTTTAAATCACCATCTTCTGACCACCGTCATCCAACTATCGTTGATAGACCATTGTCTCTTGAATGTCATAATCCGATCTCTGTTGTTCGATCATCATGAACTCATTATTATCATCACTATATTTACAAGTAATTTTTTTTTACAACCATAATTGACCAAACTTTCCTAATGCTAAAATTCCGAATAATTTAATTGAGCGAATTAACAGATTTTTATGATCTTGCTAACATAATGAATTATTTAAATTGGGTTAGAATATCCCGTGATGCTTTTGGCGTGACGATATGGTGGTGGTGCAATGTTGCACCGCAGTTTTTCTTATTTTGTAAAAATGTATTTTACCTGATTTCTGAAAAAACTACAGCTAAAACTATTTTTTTTTCACAATATCTGGCTAACCACAGTGACTGTTAGAAAGCTACAGTCAAACTTTTTCAAGAAAAAAAAAAAAAACAGCGCAACANATCAAGCATTTCTTGAAGTATCCGTTTGAGCGCAACTGTAGTTGTTTGAAGAAGCAGCTGTGAAACTATTGCAGAAGAAATTGATGTTTAAAAGAGTTGCGGCGATTGCTATAATTTTTTTTATTTTCAAAAAGTGAGATGCAACTTTTTGATAAGTGACCAAACTTTCCTAATGCTAAAATTCCGAATAACTTAATTGAGCGAATTAACAGATTTTTATGATCTTGCTAACATAATGAATTATTTAAATTGGGTTAGAATATCCCGTGATGCTTTTGGGGTGACGATATGGTGGTGGTGCAATGTTGCACCGCAGTTTTTCTTATTTTGTATAAATGTATTTTACCTGATTTCTGAAAAAATTACAGCTAAAACTATTTTTTTTTCACAATATCTGGCTATCCACGGTGACTGTTAGAAAGCTACAGTCAAACTTTTTCAAGAAAAAAAAAAAAAACAGCGCAACATTTTGAACAACAACTTTTTTTTTAGCAGCTTCACTGCTGCCCCAAACATAACCTAAGATTATACTTTCACTTCGTTACCACAAATTTCTAACAATCAATAAAATAAGATAATCAAATTCATTTTTCTATAATTTTGATATGATCCATGCTAATTTTTTTAATACAATAAAATATGTTATAGAAAGCATAAAAATAAAATTTCATTCTATCCAATTTTCTTACAAAATATTTTTTCCAATTTTCTAGTATAAGATTTATGTTTTTTTTAATTTAATGNTGTTACCACAAATTTCTAACAATCAATAAAATAAGATAATAAAATTCATTTTTCTATAATTTTGATATGGTCCATGCTAATTTTTTTAATACAATAAAATATGTTATAGAAAGCATAAAAATAAAATTTCATTCTATCCAATTTTCTTACAAAATATTTTTTCCAATTTTCTAGTATAAGATTTATGTTTTTTTTAATTTAATGAATCAAATCATATGCTTAATTTATTACTTACAAGTTAAGAAAAATAAGTGCAAAATACGAAAATATCCAGCAATATCAAATAACAATAACAACAAATTTCTATCCCAATAAATAGTCTGGGTCCGCTGTATGAATCCTTGTTCTCCATTATGTCCTATTGACTGCCATATCTTTATTTAATTCTAATAAATTATNTAATTTAATGAATCAAATCATATGCTTAATTTATTACTTACAAGTTAAGAAAAATAAGTGCAAAATACGAAAATATCGAGCAATATCAAATAACAATAACAACAAATTTCTATCCCAATAAATAGTCTGGGCCCGCTGTATGAATCCTTGTTCTCCATTATGTCCTATTGACTGCCATATCTTTATTTAATTCTAATAAATTATGATCATTTTTATAAAACATGGCCACATCTTTCTAGGTCTACCTCTATCTTTCTTAAAATAAGTCGAATCTAAAACCACTCCCCCCAACTGGACCATATGATGGTAGATGTTTAATATGACAAAATCATTTAAGACGACTTCTCAAATCTTGTCCACCACTCAGAGCTACACTAGCCCTTTCACGGATAAATTCATTTCATATATTTTTCTCTAAGGGTAAAGCCACTCTTCTATCCAAACATCCACATCTAAGCAAAACTTAATTTTATGCTTTTATTGTATAGGCCAACATTCTGCACCATAAATCATTGCAGGTCTCACCATTATCTTATCAAATAACAACATAACTCACCCTACCCCCATTTATATAGAGAAATACAAATTATGTAACTATTTGGAAAAGAAGGATAAAAATAAGAGCTCAAAATTGGCTTCCACTACCAAATTAGGTCCATTTGCAGTAATGTTAAAATCACACAAAATACTAAGCCAAACAATATAACACGCTAGTATATAAAAAAAATAACACATATCAAGGCTTATTGTATATAAGAAAATGCAACATATCCATAGAGATAACGAGCCAACATTACTAACATTTTATACAACGATGTTAAAATATTCTACCCACCATGAACATCATTTCTCAATGAAAAATAAGCACATTTCTCTTTATAGTCATATTATTATTCCATTTCCATCTATAAACCTCTCTCTCTCTCTCTCT
>JXCR01066906.1:52877-75835 GCA_002079205.1 Phalaenopsis hybrid cultivar
TCATATCTAAGTTGTCTAATGGATGCCCTCTAATAGTTTAGGGTCAACATGAGTGATGGTTGGTGATCAACAAATTCATTCATCAAAGTCATATTCTAAATTTATGGTATATTTTTCTTTCATCCATGTCAACAACATTATTTTTCTTGTTCTACACCACAAAAGCAGGCATATTCTCCGATTGAAAGGTCTATTTCTATCTATACTTTACAACTAAACTAATACTCAACTGATCACATTACAAGATAACTCTAATGTTTAGGTGAAAATAATATTAAATGTAACCATAAAATTTTTTAATCAATTATGTATATTAGGCAGAAGGTTGATCTAAGATCATGTATTTGGTTCGATATAGTTGAATTATGATTTTTGGTGTTGTAATATTATGTGTATAAAAAATAAGATAGATGCAGGCGTCTTTGTAGTTGAGGGTGTGAAAAGATTGATCAATTGAGCTTGAAAAAAATCCTTGGTTGAGTAAATGTTCACAAAAGGTGGAGTATTAATATCATGACACTTGCTTGAGGATGTATATCACTTTTTGGGGATAAGGAACAATAAATAAAGCCTATTGGTTAGGTCATATAGAAGATTTTTTCAATTTTGCTATATAGGAAGGCATTTGAGGAATTTGTTTATTGTTATGGGTATTTATAATATGCTAAAATGGTGAGAAGCACCCAAATTAGGTGTATGGAAAAGGCATTAAAGTTCTCGTTATAATTGATTCCATATTGTTGTCTGAGTCTGTGTTGTGCCTTATGACAACCAATTGTCTCATTTGTATTATACTTGGTTCTATATGTACATTTTTAACCAAGAATGTCCAAATTGACAAAGGGAGGTATAAGTTTTCAAGTGCCTTGCTATTGTAAGCCAAGGGAATCCTTGGGCATTGCCTTGCCTCAGCGGGGTTATTTGATTATTTGGATAAAACATTGGATTTTAAATCGGGTGTATAGAAGAAGAGTTTGATAAATGAGGATGAAGATGATATTAGGTTTGAGGAGGCTTGTTTTAAAATGAGTTTAATTTGGAAGCATGGATGTAGTAGGAAGATATTAGGTTTGCCTCAATGGTAGTTTTGGTGTAAGATCCAGTTGTTATAATGGAGATTGTATGCGTTGTGTTATAATTCTTGAATGAAGTTTGCATCTAATAGCTTTTTGATCTCTTACTAGATTGGTTGGGTCAAGGTATTCATCACAGCTCTCATCTTTTACTTGATAGAGTTGGCTCCGAGCTTTACATTCAATCTATATGTGATATCAATGTCCACTCTTGCTATCTCATGAGCTGTATAAGTGAATACGTCATGATGCTTTCTCAAAGTCGTGATCAGCTTGCTCTGATAATCTTGACTAAAACTTAAGTTGATCTGGAAGGCTTTTCTCGCATATTCTTCTGAGTCTGACATTTAATGTACTCTATGCGACTGCTAAAATATTGTTTTTTTTATTTTCGAGCTGAATTATGTCTTTTTGTATGTTCTTCATGGCTCATAGGTAGAAAGTTCTTAATTGGACTGTCTTCTCAGACAAGTATGATTTTCCCTCCACCAGAAAACTTCAGTGCAACATGATAAGTAGGGTCACAACTTTGAAGTTGTTTAACATTGGCCTACTAAAGATAAATTATATGCATTAGGGGCCTCCATGACAATGAAGTCAACTAATATNATCTTTGTAGTTGAGGGTGTGAAAAGGTTGATCAATTGAGCTCGAAAAAATCCTTGGTTGAGTAAATGTTCACAAAAGGTGGAGTATTAATATCATGACACTTGCTTGAGGATGTATATCACTTTTTGGGGATAAGGAACAATAAATAAAGCCTATTGGTTAGGTCATATAGAAGATTTCTTCAATTTTGCTTTATAGGAAGGCATTTGAGGAATTTGGTTATTGTTATGGGTATTTATAATATGCTAAAATGGTGAGAAGCACCCAAATTAGGTGTATGGAAAAAACATTAAAGTTCTCGTTATAATTGATTCCATATTGTTGTCTGAGTCTGTGTTATGCCTTATGACAACCAATTGTCTCATTTGTATTATACTTGGTTCTATATGTACATTTTTAACCAAGAATGTCCAAATTGACAAAGGGAGGTATAAGTTTTCAAGTGCCTTGCTATTGTAAGCCAAGGGAATCCTTGGGCATTGCCTTGCCTCAGCGGGGTTATTTGATTATTTGGATAAAACATTGGATTTTAAATCGGGTGTATAGAAGAAGAGTTTGATAAATGAGGATGAAGATGATATTAGGTTTGAGGAGGCTTGTTTTAAAATGAGTTTAATTTGGAAGCATGGATGTAGTAGGAAGATATTAGGTTTGCCTCAATGGTAGTTTTGGTGTAAGATCCAGTTGTTATAATGGAGAGTGTATGCGTTGTGTTATAATTCTTGAATGAAGTTTGCATCTAATAGCTTTTTGATCTCTTGCTAGATTGGTTGGGTCAAGGTATTCATCACAGCTCTCATCTTTTACTTGATAGAGTTGGCTCCGAGCTTTACATTCAATCTATATGTGATATCAATGTCCACTCTTGCTATCTCATGAGTTGTATAAGTGAATACGTCATGATGCTTTCTCAAAGTCGTGATCAGCTTGCTCTGATATTCTTGACTAAAACTTAAGTTGATCTGGAAGGCTTTTCTCGCATCTTCTTCTGAGTCTGACATTTAATGTACTCTATGCGACTGCTAAAATATTGTTTTTTTATTTTCGAGCTGAATTATGTCTTTTTGTATGTTCTTCATGGCTCATAGGTAGAAAGTTCTTAATTGGACTGTCTTCTCAGACAAGTATGATTTTCCCTCCACCAGAAAACTTCAGTGCAACATGATAAGTAGGGTCACAACTTTGAAGGTGTTTAACATTGGCCTACTAAAGATAAATTATATGCATTAGGGGCCTCCATGACAATGAAGTCAACTAATATGCGGATTGTCATTCTTTTTATGTCTAGGTTACATGAAAGGTGATTATCCTTCATGTATCATTATTCTCCTTGAAGAATCCATAGAGATGGTTGGAGTTAGTCTTAAGTCGATTGATGACTATGCCCACTTTCTCGAAGAATCTTTTAAAAAAATGTTGACGGAGTTGCTCGTGTCTGCCCAAATGCTTGTGATCTAGTAATTTATATTATCTTAGAAAATGGGTAGGTCATCGTTTGTGAAAGTGAAGATTAGATTGATTGGTGTCGTTAATTTGGACATATCGACTGAGTGGAATTCTCTAATCTTCAATCGTTTTAAGCTAGATCTCTGCAAAGATTTGAGTCAATCTTATCCAAAGATAGTTGGTACAACATTAATGATGTGTACCACTTCTGCTAAAATGAGCCCGTTATTGTCATCTTTGGCATTTGCCTTCCTCTACTTGTATGTGTTTACTTCAGGGGGCAAAAATTCTTTAAGCTTTCAAGCTCAAATCAACTCTTTAACAAGATTACAGAGGTGTTGACATTCATTTGTTTGGTTCCAGTCTTGAAAATATTCATAATATATATTTGGATCACGTCGATGGCTTATAACTTGCATCAGTAGAGGCTTCTTGTAGTAGTCTTTATTATGGATGTATTTAACTATTTTGGCTATTGTCATCCTTAGTGGTGTCACTTTTATTGCAGGAAGCTAAGGCGATTCATACCTCCATTATGGTCTTCGCCTGAGCAGCCCTTTATTGGGAGATTCTAGTCATTAAAATCATTTCTCATGAGCGTTCTGAGAATTCTTCTGATAGAAATGACTTCTCAAGCTTCCGTAATTTTTGTGAGATTATCTCCAAACTTTTTCCTCCAACTTAAGAGGCTTGGAGTACTTGTCAATGAATTGTACTCCTTAATGAGATATGATTATTAATAAACTCTAAGAGCTCAACTAGAGTCTTTAGCTTTTATAAACCAAGCATGTATCTAAATAGACCCTCACACAGGCCTTGTGTTAGTACTGCNACCGTTGGTGGTCGGCGGCGGCGTCGAAGGTATAAAGCTCTGCACGACCATGCTCGAGTAGGACTCCTCCGAGTCCGAAGATGTATGTGGTGAAAGCCCCCCTTTCTTCTTCTTGTTTAGTTTCTTCACGCCGGATTCATTAGATGTTCCTACAATCTAGAGGAGTTTTCATATGATTAGAGAACATTTCAAGGGGAATTCACATGCATAACCATCAAATTTTATGAATTTACATATCTAACATCTACATTTTAAATTCTATATTAAAACCACTGAAATCTATCAATTCAGACTAAAATATTAAATAATAATACTAATAAATTACGAAAATCTATTAAAAAATTGCATTTTTTTTCGTTTTGAGCAAGATTTAAGCAGAATCTAGTGACAAAATAAACTCTACAATGCGATAAATCCGAATTCACGGATTTCGACCGTAAATCACATAAATTTCCGACTTTTAACTCATTCAAGATTTAGTAAATTCGTAAATTCNTACCACTGAAATCTATCACTTCAGACTAAAATATTAAATAATAATGCTAATAAATTACGAAAATCTATTAAAAAATTGCATTTTTTTCGTTTTGAGCAAGATTTAAGCAGAATCTAGTGACAAAATAAATTCTACAATGCGATAAATCCGAATTTTACGGATTTCGACCGTAAATCACATAAATTTCCGACTTTTAACTCATTCAAGATTTAGTAAATTCGTAAATTCGGATTTTCAGTATTTACTAAATCCTAATGGTTTAAATCTCATGTAACAAATACCAAAAGGAAAGGGAAAGCTTTCTGACAAAATCAAAGTGGGAATGGGGATGGAGAAGGATGAGAAGAGAAAAGGGAGAAAGGTGAAACCTTGCAGCCGAGGGAGCAGAAACGGAAGGAATCCAGCAAGCTCCGTTCACAGACTTCGCAGNCCTAATGGTTTAAATCTCATGTAACAAATACCAAAAGAAAAGGGAAAGCTTTCTGACAAAATCAAAGTGGGAATGGAGATGGAGAAGAATGAGAAGAGAAAAGGGAGTGAAACCTTGCAGCCGAGGGAGCAGAAACGGAAGGAATCCAGCAAGCTCCGTTCACAGACTTCGCAGTTATTCGTCACCCCCTTTCCCGGCCTTGGCTGCGGCCGCTCATTGAGGAAGACGACTCTTGCGCTGTTGATTATATAAGTCTGAACTCCACTTATGTCCAGCACCTTCTGAATCTCTGAAACCCTAATAACATCATGGTACGATGACCTCCTAATCTGAAATCAGAAGCAAATTAGCCAGTTAGCTGATTGTTCCGCCATTGTCGGTATACAGAGCAGCTGCAAATCCTAAAGATTCAATTTTTATTCTCTTTGAGAGGGGTGGCGGAGAAGAAAAGGAAAGAGAGTTAAAAAAAAAAAAAATCATTTTTTTNGACCTTCTGAATCTCTGAAACCCTAATAACATCATGGTACGATGACCTCCTAATCTGAAATCACAAGCAGATTAGCCAGTTAGCTGATTGTTCCGCCATTGTCGGTATACAGAGCAGCTGCAAATCCTAGAGATTCAATTTTTATTCTCTTTGAGAGAGGTGGCGGAGAAGAAAAGGAAAGAGAGTTTAAAAAAATTCATTTTTTTATGATTTGTTTTGGGGAAGAACATGAACCGAAAACATCGTCCTCTGTTAAATCATAAAAATTACGTTTTTTAGGAGGCACCGTTTCTGTAATTTCGGAAAAGATTGGATTTTTATTATTTGAATTGGGGAAGAACAGAAAACAGAAGAGGCAGAGCATCGAAGGAGAAGAGAAAAACTGCAAATCTCCATGACCGGACCTTAACGGTATAAATTGAGTAAGAAGAAGAAACAGACCTGGATTAAGCGATGTTCGCGATGGAATGAGAGGCAGAGAGAGCAGAGAGCGCCGTTCATGCAATCAAGGCAGTACATATTGCACTCGNTTGAACAGTATAAATTGAGTAAGAAGAAGAAACAGACCTGGATGAAGCGATGGTCGCGATGGAATGAGAGGCAGAGAGAGCAGAGAGCGCCGTTCATGCAATCAAGGCAGTACATATTGCACTCGCACTTGTGTGCTGCTGCGTGTTGTTTGCAGTGAACGAAGAAGGTGGTGGAGAGAAGAGGACGAAGCCACGGCGGCCATTTGTTGACTTCTTCTCCTTCCTGTAAAGAAACAATCTCATTACTCAAGAACAAGCAGAAGAAATCAATAGGTATCAAGGCGAGGGAAACAGAGCAAGCCTACCATGATTTTTCTGTTCTGATTCAGCTCCATTAATGGCGAGAGCTAGAGTGAGANCGAACAAGCAGAAGAAATCAATATGTATCAAGGCAAAGGAAACAGAGCAAGCCTACCATGATTTTTCTGTTCTGATTCAGCTCCATTAATGGCGAGAGCTAGAGTGAGAGAGATGGGGAAGGCGGTTGGGGAAGAAAGGAGAGGTTCGTTGAGAAGATGGGCTCTGGTGGTTCTTATCCGTTCAAAGTCTTCGCGGCGAGTGTCTGGAAGATGCGGTGGTACAAAGAAATCTTCNGGAGAGAGATGGGGAAGGCGGTTGGGGAAGAAAGGAGGAGGTTCGTTGAGAAGATGGGTTCTGGTGGTTCTTATCCGTTCAAAGTCTTCGCGGCGAGTGTCTGGAAGATGCGGTGGTACAAAGAAATCTTCGTTTCTGGCTGCCCATTTCAATTATTTATTGTGAAGCCCACCTCCTTTGACCAGATGATGGACAGTGAGCCGAGTTAGATTTGAATCTAAAGTTCGGTTTTGCTTTGTCTTCGTGTTATTTTCTATGAAGATTTTCATACATTTCACTTCATTTTTATATATTTACAAATTTACCAGCTAAAGTTTCAATTTTTACACATTTACCTGCTAAAGTTTCAATTTTTACAAATTTACCTCTATGGCTATACATAAAAAATCTGTATTTTATTTATTAAAAGTTCAAATAGTGATACTTGTGATGTGATATGAAAAAAATGGGTACTATAAATGTATAAAGTGAAGTATTGGCATGAGATATGTAAGTACTTTGGAAATGGGTGTTATATGTGGGAATGCTCTTTTTTTTGGATGATTTTCTTAATTTGAGTTACTAATGTTAAAAATTTGATTTTATACGCATCATAATGCATGTATTTCGACAAATATATTTATTTAAATGCTTTTTTTTTATAAATGCATTTCAAACCTTTTGTTCCAAAAGCCACTAATGAGAAGTTCTTATCTAATTGAGATTAAATTCAAACTCGAATCAACTTTGCACAATAATTTAAAGTGGTACAAGCAAGAGAGAGGAACCTTTTAATAGGGAAAGCACCAACATTCATCATATATATGAGGGTATGTAGGTGGGCTCACTCAAGCTCTATGACACATCAATTTCATCATTGACCAAGCTCTCAAATATCACATCCTCCATTGGTGTAGTAAGCAAAATATCTTTTTGGTTCGCTTTGAAGCAAGTGAGCATGCTGTCTACAACGAGGATGAAAGAAGGGGACATTCTACTTGCGGCATTCGCTAAAGATAGGGCTCTAGAGAGTTGGTTAGAGAAGGGATTGACATGCCTTGAAGCTCACATGAGTCTATCCCTTCTCTGCATATGAAACATTTCAAACCATGGTTCAAGTTGGGAATTGAAGAAGTTTCAATCTTTAAGTTAATTTCTAAGTAATTATGACATCAATAAACAGTCAGTAAGTATAAAAATGTTCTCTCATTCCATGTATTTTTATTCAAAAAGTACCTTGAAGCATATTTGAGTACATAAAATTATACAAAACATATTTATTTGAAAGTTTGGATTTTGAGGCATACAAAGTTAAAATTTCTCATTAGCTTTAATTTTGATTTTAGTTAATAATATCATAAAATATCCCACATTTAAATTATAACATAATGTAGTTTGAATATAATAAACGATACTGTTTTAATGAGATTCATTATTCAATGAAATCTCAATGAAATATTTATAAAGAAATTTCATCTTAAACTCTACTAAAAAACAATAATACCAACCAAAGACATTATATAAAAAAAATCACCACTAAAAATTTTTATGAAAGTGAAATATATATTTTTCATGCAGAGATTTATAACACCAAAATGTTATAAATGTGCACATCAAACTTTCGGTGTCGGTAGAAAAAAAAAATGATGGACCACTCTAAAAAAATATTTTAATTTTAACTCATATTTGAGATAACATTGATGTTTATTTTAAGTCAAAGTTAAGTCTATCATATAGAGTATAATTTCACTCCCACAAATTAGATTGATTTTAGATTTTAAGTCTATCCTAAACGTGTTTGATAATTTAATCAAAAGATTAAATGATCTGTTTGGGATAATTTTCTGTCTGTTTTATGTTTTAACTCGTCATCATAGTTTTGTTTGTTAAATCATTTTCTAGAATTTTTTGTGTGCGAAGCTATTTTTGGCAATCATATTTGTCAAGGTGACTCTAAAAAGATGCCATCAAACTTCTTAGAAAAATAAGTATTAATAACCCTACTGAAATCCTATGAGTTGCTTTCCCATCACACACTATCCAAACAGACTCTCAGGGCCCGTTTGGGGCAACTTATTCGGTGCGGTGATGTTTTGAAAATGTACATTACCTGTTTGGGCGAATTGCGTTTTGATAGCTTATGCATTTTCAAAACGCTGAAAACAACATTTTCATGCTGCACATATCTAGGTGAGGTGATATCTTTCTGACAGCGGTCTGACTTTTCCAAAAAAATAAAAAATTTGTAATAACCACCGCTCCTAGTTTATTAACATATTATTTTTAATCAACTTATCAGCATATTATCTTTTAAGCTGCAGCTGCCCCAAACAGACCCTTAGACAATGCTTGGTAACACACTATTAATAGATTTAGCCAAATATTAATAAAAAATATGAAGCTTAAAATCCAATACTTTGTTAAATCATAGAAATAAAAGTTAGTTTACTTCATAGGAAAAAAAGTGAACTATAGGTTCAAATCTTTTATTGAAATAAAAAGCTATATACACATGGCAATTTTTTTTAACTTTTTAGAACGAATTTAAAATTTTCAACGGTTATTTAATGATGGAAATGTACATGTTCGAGCACACACCCATTATTATATCTATAATAATTTACCTATAAATGAATATTTATGTACTTTCTTTGGGGCATTTCCATACATGTCACCCCATTCCTACATATTTATATATGAGACATATAAATTTTGATTTTCTACATGTATATATGTTGAATCCTAAGTTTTTTTCTTTGAATCATATTAGGAATAGAGCGTAGCAGAAGAGGAAGAGAGAAAGAGAGAGAGAGAGTATTAAAATGAGGGAATTGCGTAACCATTTGTTTATGAAATGATCATCTATTTACACATAAAGGGTGTATATGAGTTGAAGTTATATATATGCCCTCATTTAAATAGGGTATGTACAGGTTGTTCTGAGAATTTTACTCCTATGGGCCCAAGACCTTGATGTTATTTTACTTGGTCGACGGGACTGACAAGGTGAAGCGGTCGGCCAAATGGATATGGACCATGCATCGACCGGTTGATCCTTCAGCCATGGCTGATCGGTTGAATTTTTGAAGATAATCGGAGGGACTGATCTAAACGGCTGACAATAGCCAACCAAATATATAATTCTAGCCGAGGAGTTCCTACCAGTTGAGTAAAGCTAGTCATCGGGCAGATTGTGATTCAGCGTAAACCAATAAGTAGTTCACACTTTGGGTGAGATGATCCCATTGAGGATGGTTTGAGCCCATGATTCCATGATGTCTCGAGGGAACTCCGGTTATCTCTGACAACAGGATGAGTCGTCTAAGCGAGTATTGTTGAATCGATTTAGATGACCTCAGGTAAGTAGATTGGTCTTATGGATAGTTGGGTAGTTTTCTGGTCGGCCTACCTTTGCTATATCATTTTTTTTGTCCTCAGATTACTTTAAGATTCATGCTGAAAAATTTTTTGTGTGCAATATCATCTAAATCTTTAATATCTTATAAAAAACACTCATTATTTTAATTAAAAAAGGTGAAATATAACCTTTTTATGCATAAATAATGTGCCATAAAAAAAACTGAAATTGTGTTTTAGATATATAAATACATAAAATTAGAGTGATATGTATATGCTGAATGTTTTTTAAGACGTTATGTCCCGTATGGTTCACACAACTCGGGAGAAACTTGTGTAAGGAGGATGAAGAAGGAATGAACATGTTCTTTAGGCCTAAACTATTTGTTCTTACAATGATCATTCCCCGGAAGAGCGGAGAAGATGATTTAACAAACAAGAAAGAATTAAAGAGAAAACAAGTGAGACAGAGTTACAATGTGAGATCTCCCAAGAAATTCTGGAAGACAACGTCCTCCCCACTTGGTCTCTCCTCTTTATTTATATATGTTTAGAAAAATATTATAATATAAGTCGTGACATGTAAAATTTGTTCACAGTATGTCCATGAAAAGATTACAACATGGAGATCAGGTGGCTCATAAATGAGGACATCATATGTCAATCCTTGATGTCGTTCTTGACTTTTTGCATTCTTTCCATTATGTGGATCAACTGTTGAGGCGAGTTTGGCAAAAAAATATAATTGGTTTGTTCTTTAGATAAATATGACAAGTCATTCAACTAGTTCAATCCAATAGATCTGTCTGTCAAGCCAATCCTCCAGTTCAACTCGATAACTAGTATATGACAAATTACACGTCAATAAGTAGGGGCAGTAGGTTCATGAGGCTTGTTAGACGTGTGCTGGCAGACAAAAGATGATTTTTGGTGTACGGTACATACATCTTTCTATATATATTAAAGTTTAAATATTAGATAAGTGAATACATAAAAAATGTGTGGTATGTATATAAGTGCCCCTAAGCTTTTAGTATTTGAAATGAAATCTTAGGATTTTATAAATTATTGTTTTTTCATTTTAAAATTTTAATGAAAAATAAATTAGATTCTTTTTTTTTTCTAAAGGCTCACTCATACAAAATTTATAAAAATTTATTTCATTTTTATACATCTCATGTACCCTCAAGGCCTTGATTGATTCATTAATTTAAGCTTGACCACGGAATACAATTAATTACATCCGTGCCATTGACCATTTTTTTATAAATGCCACGTCTTCATCACTTGTGACTAATAATACTCTCTCTCTCTCTCTCTCTCTCTCTCTCTATTATGTGATNCTTTAAGTTAATTTCTAAGTAATTATGACATCAATAAACAGTCAGTAAGTATGAAAATGTTCTCTCTCATTCCGTGTAATTTTGTTCAAAGAGTACCTTGAAGCATATTTGAGTANTTTTAAGTTAATTTCTAAGTAATTATGACATCAATAAACAGTTAGTAAGTATGAAAATGTTCTCTCTCATTCCGTGTAATTTTGTTCAAAGAGTACCTTGAAGCATATTTGAGTACATAAAATTATACAAAACATATTTATTTGAAAGTTTGGATTTTGAGGCATACAAAGTTAAAATTTCTCATTAGCTTTAATTTTTATTTTAGTTAATAATATCATAAAATATCCCACATTTAAATTATAAAATAATGTAGTTTGAATATAATATACGAGACCTTTTTAACGAGATTCATTATTCAATGAAATCTCAATGAAATATTTATAAAGAAATTTCATCTTAAACTTTACTAAAAAACAATAATACCAACCAAAAACATTATATCAAAAAAATCACCACTAAAAATTTTTATGAAAGTGAAATATATATTTTCATGCAGAGATTTATAACACAAAATTGTTATAAATGTGCACATCAAACTTTAGGTGCTGGTAGAAAAAAAATGATGGACCACTCTCAAAATATATTTTAATTTTAACTCATATTTGAGATAACATTGATGTTTACTTTAGGTCAAAGTTAAATCTACCATATTGAGTATAATTTTACACCCACAAACTAGATTGATTTTAGATTTTAAGTCTATCCTAAACTTGTTTGATAATTTAATCAAAAGATTTAATGATATGTTTGGGATAATTTTCTGTCTGTTTTATGTTTCAAGCTGTCATAATAGTTCTGTTTGTTAAATCATTTTCTAGAACTTTTTGTGTGCGAAGCTATTTTTGGCAATCATATTTGTCAAGGTGTGGTGACTCTAAAAAGATGCCATCAAACTTTTTAGAAAAACAAGTATTAATAACCCTATGAAATCCTATGAGTTGCTTTCCCATCACANACAATCATATTTGTCAAGGTGTGGTGACTCTAAAAAAATGCCATCAAACTTTTTAGAAAAACAAGTATTAATAACCCTATGAAATCCTATGAGTTGCTTTCCCATCACACACTATCCAAACGAACCCTTAGACTATGCTTGGTAGCACACTATTAATAGATTTAGCCAAATATTAATAAAAAAAAATGAAACTTAAAATCCAATACTTTGTTAAATCATAGAAATAAAAGTTAGTTTACTTTTTAGAAAGAATTTAAAATTTTCAACGGTTATTTAATGATGGAAATATACATGCTCGAGCACACACCCATTATTATATCTATAATAGTTTACCTATAAATGAATATTTATTTCCTTTATTTGGGGCATTTCCATACATGTCACCCCATTCCTACATATTTATATATGGGACATAAAAATTTTGATTTTCTACATGTATATATGTTGAATCCTGAGTTTTTTCTCTGAATCATATTAGGAATAGAGCGTAGCAGAAGAGGAAGAGAGAGAGAGAGAGAGAGAGAGAGAGAGAGAGAGAGAGAGAGAGAGAATATTAAAATGAGGGAATTGCGTAACTATTTATTTATGAAATGATCATCTATTTATACATAAAGGGGTACATGAGTTGAAGTTACATATGTGCCCCATTTAAATAGAGTATGTATAGGTTGTTCTAAGAATTTTACTCCTATGGGCCCAAGGCCTTGATGTTATTTTGCTTGGTCGACGGGACCGACAAGGTGAAGCGGTCGAACAAATGGATATGGACCATGCACCGACCGGTTGATCCTTTAGCCATGGCTGATCGGTTGAATTTTTGAAGATAGTCGGCAGGACTGATCCAAACGGCTGACATTAGCCAACTGAATATATAATTCTTGCCGGGGAGTTCCTACTAGTTGAGTAAAGCTAGGTCATCAGGCAGATTGCGATTCAACGTAAATCGATAAGTAGTTCACACTTTGGGCGAGATGATCCGGTTGAGGTGGTTTGAGCCCTTGATTCCATGATGTCTCGAGGGAACCCCGTTATCTTTGACAACATGATGAGTCGTCTGGGCAAGTATTGTTGAATCGATTTAGATGACCTCAGGTAAGCAGATCGGTCTTCTGGATAGTTGGGTAGTTTTCTGGTGGGCCTACCTTTGCTATATCATTTTTTTTTGTCATCATATTACTTTAAGATTCATGCTGAAAATTTTTTCTCATGCAATATCATCTAAATCTTTAATATCTTATAAAAACACTCACTATTTTGATTAAAAAAAGGTGAAATATAACCATTTTATGCATAAATAATGTGCCATAAAAAAATTGAATTGTGTTTTAGATATATAAATACATAAAATTTGAGTGATATGTATATGTAGAATTTTTTTTAAGACGTTATGTCCCGTATGGTTCACACAACTCGGGAGAAACTTGTGTAAGGAGGATGAAAAAGGAATGAACCTGTTTTTTAGGCCTAAACTATATGTTCTTACAATGATCATTCCCCGAAAGAGCGGAGAAGATGATTTAACAAACAAGAAAGAATTAAAGAGAAAACAAGTGAGACAAAGTTACAATGTGAGATCTCCCAAGAAAGTCTGGAAGAGAACGTCCTCCCCACTTGGATCTCTCCTCTCTTTATTTATATATGTTTAGAAAAATATTAAAATATAAGTCGTGACATGTAAAATTTGTTCACAGTATGTCCATGAAAAGATTACAACATGGAGATCAGGTGGCTCATAAATGAGGACATCATATGTCAATCATTCATGTCGTTCTTGACTTTTTGCATACTTTCAATTATGTGGATCAACTGTTGAGGCGAGTTTGGCAGAAAATATGATTGATTTGTTCTTTAGATAAATATGACAAGTCATTCAACTAGTTCAATCTGATAGGTCCGTCTGCCAGGCCAATCCTCCAGTTCAGCACGATAACTAGTATAGGACAAATTACACGTCAATGAGTAGGGGCAATAGGCCACCTTAGCAGATTATTCTAGTGGTGTGGACTTATAGACTCATGAGGGCTGTTAGACGTGTGCTGGCCGACAAAAGATGATTTTTGGTATACGGTACATACATCTTTCTCTATATATTAAAGTTTAAATATTAGATATGTGAATAAATACAAAAATGTGTGGTATGTATATAAGTGCCCCTAACCTTTTAGCATTTGAAATGAAATCTTAGGATTTTATAAATTATTGTTTTTGCATTTTAAAAATTTAATGAAAAGTAAANGATGCATAAATAATGTGCCATAAAAAATTGAAATTGTGTTTTAGATATATAAATACATAAAATTTGAGTGATATGTATATGTTGAATTTTTTTTAAGACGTTATGTTTCGTATGGCTCACACAACTTGGGAGAAACTTGTGTAAGGAGGATGAAAAAGGAATGAACCTGTTTTTTAGGCCTAAACTATATGTTCTTACAATGATCATTCCCCGAAAGAGCGGAGAAGATGATTTAACAAACAAGAAAGAATTAAAGAGAAAACAAGTGAGACAGAGTTACAATGTGAGATCTCCCAAGAAAGTCTGGAAGAGAACATCCTCCCCACTTGGATCTCTCTTCTCTTTATTTATATATGTTTAGGAAAATATTAAAATATAAGTCGTGACATGTAAAATTTGCTCACAGTATGTCCATGAAAATATTACAACATGGAGATCAGGTGACTCATAAATGAGGGCATCATATGTCAATCATTCATGTCGTTCTTGACTTTTTGCATACTTTCAATTATGTGGATCAACTGTTGAGGCGAGTTTGACAGAAAATATGATTGGTTTGTTCTTTAGATAAATATGACAAGTCATTCAGCTAGTTCAATCTGATAGGTTCGTCTGCCAGGCCAATCCTGGGCAATAGGCCACCTTAGCAGATTATTCTAGTGGTGTGGACTTATTAGACTCATGAGGCCTGTTAGACGTGTGCTGGCAGACAAAAGATGATTTTTGGTATACGGTACATACATCTTTCTCTATATATTAAAGTTTAAATATTAGATATGTGAATAAATACAAAAATGTGTGGTATGTATTTAAGTGCCCCTAACCTTCTAGCATTTGAAATGAAATCTTAGGATTTTATAAATTATTGTTTTTGCATTTTAAAAATTTAATGAAAATTAAATTAGATACTTTTTTTCTAAAGGCTCCCTCATACAAAATTTATAAAAAATTATTTCATTTCTATAAGAAATAAAAACTCATTACATTTTTTCTCTTGTACCCTCAAGGCCTTGATTGATTCATTAATTTAAGCTTGACCACGGAATACAATTAATTACATCCGTGCCATTGACCATTTTTTTATAAATGCCACGTCTTCATCACTTGTGACTAATAATACTCTCTCTCTCTCTCTCTCTCTCTCTCTCTATTATGTGATGTATTTTGGAAATTATTTTGTTGAGTAACAAACTAATGAGAAAATGGAGTTAATTTTAAGGAAAATTCGCATGCACACCACACAATTTTTTATTTATATATCTACCATTTAAATTTTAATATTTACAGTTATATTCATTAATTTTACTTGTACATTCGAGATAGTACTACAATATGCATTATATATATTTTGTGGTGTCATCATCCATAAAATTTATGGCATTATTTGTTGAAATGTTCGTCTTAATTTGAGCAAATTTATTTCACATACCTACTATATAAAAACTTATGTGATCATTTTAGTCGGAACACTTTTTTAACATGAGTCAATAATTACAATATCCCTCTTTTCTCATGATCATAAGAGAGATATGACATAAGAAAATAGATTGTTTGGGGCCATTTATGTTAGTGATCCTTCATAAATAAGCATAAGAGATTATAGGGGTGAGTGACATAATTTACATCAATGAGCATTGGATTATTAATTAAAATGGTTGTAGGGCATCAATGATAAATGATAAACAATGAACAACTTGTTATGATGGACGTTGGGGGCATGTTGAGGATTATCGAGCACCTGACATTGGGGGTAGGTGGCTCAATTTCTCTTTCATTATTCTTTTGTTAAGTGAAG
This sequence comes from Phalaenopsis hybrid cultivar, assembly GCA_002079205.1. Lineage (NCBI taxonomy): Eukaryota > Viridiplantae > Streptophyta > Magnoliopsida > Asparagales > Orchidaceae > Phalaenopsis > Phalaenopsis hybrid cultivar. The sequence continues at coordinate 69,097 of JXCR01066906.1, forward strand.
ATTATGCAGCCCCAGAAGTAAACAAAAAAGTAAGCACTTGCATAACATGAATTTGTGGGCAATCAGAGGATTTAAATTGGAATTAGACCTACGAAATTCTCTTGTACTGTAATATATCCAAAATGCATAGGCATGTTTGTTTATTTCAAGATTTTAGGATGGCTATTTTTACCTTTCACAAGAAAATAAATCAATATAGTGCCTATAAAAAATCAAATAAATTTATCCTTATTTGCAAAAGTAAAATAATGGTTTCATATCTAAGTTGTCTAATGGATGCCCTCTAATAGTTTAGGGTCAACATGAGTGATGGTTGGTGATCAACAAATTCATTCATCAAAGTCATATTCTAAATTTATGGTATATTTTTCTTTCATCCATGTCAACAACATTATTTTTCTTATTCTACACCACAAAAGCAGGCATATTCTCCGATTGAAAGGTCTATTTCTATCTATGCTTTACAACTAAACTAATACTCAACTGATCACATTACAAGATAACTCTAATGTTTAGGTGAAAATAATATTAAATGTAACCATAAAATTTTTCAATCAATTATGTATATTAGGCAGAAGGTTGATCTAAGATCATGTATTTGGTTCGATATAGTTGAATTATGATTTTTGGTGTTGTAATATTATGTGTATAAAAAATAAGATAGATGCAGGCGTCTTTGTAGTTGAGGGTGTGAAAAGATTGATCAATTGAGCTTGAAAAAAATCCTTGGTTGAGTAAATGTTCACAAAAGGTGGAGTATTAATATCATGACACTTGCTTGAGGATGTATATCACTTTTTGGGGATAAGGAACAATAAATAAAGCCTATTGGTTAGGTCATATAGAAGATTTTTTCAATTTTGCTATATAGGAAGGCATTTGAGGAATTTGTTTATTGTTATGGGTATTTATAATATGCTAAAATGGTGAGAAGCACCCAAATTAGGTGTATGGAAAAGGCATTAAAGTTCTCGTTATAATTGATTCCATATTGTTGTCTGAGTCTGTGTTGTGCCTTATGACAACCAATTGTCTCATTTGTATTATACTTGGTTCTATATGTACATTTTTAACCAAGAATGTCCAAATTGACAAAGGGAGGTATAAGTTTTCAAGTGCCTTGCTATTGTAAGCCAAGGGAATCCTTGGGCATTGCCTTGCCTCAGCGGGGTTATTTGATTATTTGGATAAAACATTGGATTTTAAATCGGGTGTATAGAAGAAGAGTTTGATAAATGAGGATGAAGATGATATTAGGTTTGAGGAGGCTTGTTTTAAAATGAGTTTAATTTGGAAGCATGGATGTAGTAGGAAGATATTAGGTTTGCCTCAATGGTAGTTTTGGTGTAAGATCCAGTTGTTATAATGGAGATTGTATGCGTTGTGTTATAATTCTTGAATGAAGTTTGCATCTAATAGCTTTTTGATCTCTTACTAGATTGGTTGGGTCAAGGTATTCATCACAGCTCTCATCTTTTACTTGATAGAGTTGGCTCCGAGCTTTACATTCAATCTATATGTGATATCAATGTCCACTCTTGCTATCTCATGAGCTGTATAAGTGAATACGTCATGATGCTTTCTCAAAGTCGTGATCAGCTTGCTCTGATATTCTTGACTAAAACTTAAGTTGATCTGGAAGGCTTTTCTCGCATCTTCTTCTGAGTCTGACATTTAATGTACTCTATGCGACTGCTAAAATATTGTTTTTTTATTTTCGAGCTGAATTATGTCTTTTTGTATGTTCTTCATGGCTCATAGGTAGAAAGTTCTTAATTGGACTGTCTTCTCAGACAAGTATGATTTTCCCTCCACCAGAAAACTTCAGTGCAACATGATAAGTAGGGTCACAACTTTGAAGGTGTTTAACATTGGCCTACTAAAGATAAATTATATGCATTAGGGGCCTCCATGACAATGAAGTCAACTAATATGCGGATTGTCATTCTTTTTATGTCTAGGTTACATGAAAGGTGATTATCCTTCATGTATCATTATTCTCCTTGAAGAATCCATAGAGATGGTTGGAGTTAGTCTTAAGTTGATTGATGACTATGCCCACTTTCTCGAAGAATCTTTTAAAAAAATGTTGACGGAGTTGCTCGTGTCTGCCCAAATGCTTGTGATCTAGTAATTTTACAATAGAGTCTTTAGCTTTTATAAACCAAGCATGTATCTAAATAGACCCTCACACAGGCCTTGTGTTAGTACTGCATGAGCAATGATAGGTTCAAGATCCCAAACACCCAAAATTTCTCTTTGAAAGCAGATGATAAATCTCCTCAAGCTTTCTGAAGATCATTGATGAATCATGATGAGGGATTGGGAGTACTTTTGTAGCTTTTATGTACTAATGAATTACGCTATGAGCATACACTTACACTTGAATATCCTTAAGGAGTGATAACTCCCGTGGACAAGTTGTTGAATAAGCATAAGGTTGATTCTTGCAGCGACATGAAGAATAAATGATTCTTCAAGGCATGTTTACTCAAAGTAAGCATGTCACTTATTCAAAGGAAGCCACGTGGTCAGATGGATCTGACTTTCCTTTGTAAGTTTTCATAGATGAAATCTTGAACTTCCTTTATGCTTCAACATCTGCAATCTCTTTTGAGAATGTGTTCTCCAACCATCTCTTCCTTTTTCTCCTTGATCTCCTGGCTCCTTCATTTGAGGACTCAAACACTTTTCCATTCTGAACATGATACTTGTTTCTTCCTCTTCTACTCGTGGATCTAGAGCTATTCTTGGTTCTGGTCTTAGTGGCTCTTGTATGAACATTATTAAGGTGCTTCTCACCTTTGAATTACTGATCCCGATGATCATGTGTCTGTTATGGCTTTGCATCACATTTTAGAAACTTCTTTTCGTACCTTTTGAATCATCACCGTCACTAACTTTCTTAGCTCATTCATTTGTTCTTGCGAAACTCCCTCATATAATCCATCACATCCTTTCTTCTTTTGTTCTGCTTGAGGTTTACTTGCTGAGTTTGTGTATGAACTCTACACTCACCGTACCTTTAAGAATGTTGGGTTGCGTATTATCTGCGAGTTCACACAACCCGGGAAAACTCGTGTAAGTAGGGTGAAAGAAGAGAATGAATGTGTTCTCCAGACCTGAACTATATGCTCTTCCAATAATTCTTCCTCCACAGAGCGAAGAAGATCATCTAACGAGCAAAAAGAAATCATATAAATAACAAGATGTCCCGTGAGACTCAAAGTTCGAGATCTCCGANCTAACTTTCTTAGCTCATTCATTTGTTCTTGCAAAACTCCCTCATATAATCCATCACATCCTTTCTTCTTTTGTTCTGCTTGAGGTTTACTTACTGAGTTTGTGTATGAACTCTACACTCATCGCACCTTTAAGAATGTTGGGTTGCGTATTATCTGCGAGTTCACACAACCCGGGAAAACCCGTGTAAGTAGGGTGAAAGAAGAGAATGAATGTGTTCTCCAGACCTGAACTGTATGCTCTTCCAATAATTCTTCCTCCACAGAGCGAAGAAGGTCATCTAACGAGCAAAAAGAAATCATATAAATAACAAGATGTCCCGTGAGACTCAAAGTTCGAGATCTCCGAAAGAGGTCCAGAAGATCGGCCCCCCTTCTTAGATCTCTCTCCCCTCTAATTATACATTTCAATGAAATTAATAAAATTAACCAACACTTAAAAATGAAAAATTAAATCTCACCCTAAAATACAATATTATAACTTCCACCCAACTTGAAATATTATACATTAAAAAAAAATTGCAAATAATTTAAGAAATTATAAAAAAAAGTAAATATCCGAATAATAATAAAAAAAAAAGTCAAAATCATTATGAACGCAACTTTCAGGACCGAATTAAATCCAAACCAACATTGTCAAANATTGCAAATAATTTAAGAAATTATAAAAAAAGTAAATATCCGAATAATAATAAATAAAAAAGTCAAAATCATTATGAACGCAACTTTCAGGACCGAATTAAATCCAAACCAACATTGTCAAAATCATTATAAAAAAGCATTTGGAATCAAAACTTAAATCAAAATAAATATTTAAAAAAAAAAATATTCCCCATTCGAACCTACCAAGCAACTGCAAATTAATTGGACCGGCATTAATGTTGTTAGNTATTCCCCATTCGAACCTACCAAGCAACTGCAAATTAATTGGACCGGCATTAATGTTGTTAGCTGAGCTAACTTGATTCCCATGTCATCATTAACAGTTCCACTCTTGACTAATTTGATATTATATTAATCATGTGATAATCACCTCTTAATTTTATTTCCAAAGCTAATTAATTAACTAATCTCACCCACCTAATCTATCAAATTTTTGTAAAGAGGAGACTTTGCCTCTTCACAAAAACAGTATCTAGAGAGAGAAAATGATGGAAAGTTACCCAAAACTTCCCATTTAGATCTTTTTGGAGGGCTTTAATTAAAAAAAAAAAAAAAAGTGATCGTAAAATTATGACGAAGAAGGAAAAATAGTCTGGAATACGGACGCAAGCAGTGTGTGGATAAGAGACGTGATTCATCGTAGAAGCGGAAGATAAAAAAAAAAACTCGTTCAATATATTGTTTCTGTTGTTCAGATGTAATATTTTGTCGAAAAGAAGAAAAAAAAAAGAAAGACCAAACAGGCATGGGTAGAGAGAGAATATGTGCTTGAGTCCATGACTATTTAGGCGGCTGATAATATGAATAAAATAAGTTAAAANAAAGCGGAAGATAAAAAAAACTCGTTCAATATATTGTTTCTGTTGTCCAGATGTAATATTTTATCGAAAAGAAGAAAAAAAAAGGAAAAACCAAACAGGCATCGGTAGAGAGAGAATATGTGCTTGAGTCCATGACTATTTAGGCGGCTGATAATATGAATAAAATAAGTTAAAAAACAATAGATGTGATTAAAGTTGGTTTTGAAAGCTCTCTTTTTAGTGAAGCTGTTGAAATAATTGTTAATTACATGAAAATTATTTCAATTATTTGGTTAGGCTCTTTTGTTGTTTTTAATTTTGTTAAGAAATTAAGGCGAAGAAAAACAAGAATCGACAAAAATCGAGAATAACACAAAAAAATATCGTTAAATCTTTGTGTGCTCTTATGAATTTGTGCATATTCTTGTTTTTCTTCGCCCTACTTTCTTAACAAGTGGTATCAGANACGAAGAAAAATAAGAATCGACAAAAATCGAGAATAACACAAAAAAATATCGTTAAATATTTGTGTGCTCTTATGAATTTGTGCATATTCTTGTTTTTCTTCGCCCTACTTTCTTAACAAGTGGTATCAGAGCGAGGTTCTAAGACAGAAGAGATCAGTGTAAAAATCCAGAAGAACACACAAAGATTTAATGAGGTTCGGCAAAGATGCCTAAGCCCCAGGGAGCAGAGTGGCGGCTTTATTTGAACTCCAAAAAAAAATGTTACAAGATATATTTTAGTTTTACATTACAACATATATATATATATATAACCCTGACGTATAACCCTGACGTACAATACCGTACGGCGAGGCGTTGCCCCCGCACCCCCAACCCACGTAACAAAACTCCTCCAATATGACAGATTCTTCCGTTCCGCTCCGCTCCGTTCCAACATCTGTCTGTTATATATAGTATATGGGTCATAACTAATAAATATATAATTAAAATGTCCATATATTGAGTAGTTTTTTTAAATTAAGCCACTTTTCAAACCTATATTAAAGTTGGTTCTTGAATAAATTTTTTTTCAATGAATTTTAAAATGTGCATTTCACATTTTAAAAATTAATATAGTGATACTAAAAAAATTAAGTTATATAAATATAAAAAAATAGATTTTTGATATGTAAATACATAAAGGTTGGGTGATATATATGCAAATGCCCCTAAACTTATTGAGTGTCGACTTAAAGAACATTTGAACTATCCATATNAATTTTTGATTTTTGATATGTAAATACATAAAGATTGGGTGATATATATGCAAATGCCCCTAAACTTATTGAGTGTCGACTTAAAGAACATTTGAACTATCCATATTTGCAGGCCTATCAACTAGACCCTAATTGACAAATACAGTTAAAAACGAGCCACGTGTATCTTTGTATAAAGATTCGTGCTGATCAATCCATCCATCAATCTTGAAGAAGCCCATGATCCGAACAACTCAGCTCAAATGCAACCGTTGGATTCATATCATCGTGCGTCAGCATATGACTCAAAAGTATGATAAGAATCATCATCATCATCACCACTCACGAATCTTTCAGCATTGTCCAACCATTTGTCATCTCAAGGGCATAACCGTCCAATAAAGATAATGATTGATGGCGAAATGGATTAGCTCTTCACACCCAGTAAATAGTTGGACGATAATGCCCTTGCATATGAATTCTATTCATTTCATNCTATTTTTTTTTAAATTAAGCCACTTTTCAAACCCATATTAAAGTTGGTTCTTGAATAAATTTTTTTTCAATGAATTTTAAAATGTGCCTTTCACATTTTAAAAATTAATATAGTGATACTAAAAAAATTAAGTTATATAAATATAAAAAAATAGATTTTTGATATGTAAATACATAAAGGTTGGGTGATATATATGCAAATGCCCCTAAACTTATTGAGTGTCGACTTAAAGAACATTTGAACTATCCATATTTGCAGGCCTATCAACTAGACCCTAATTGACAAATACAGTTAAAAACGAGCCACGTGTATCTTTGTATAAAGATTCGTGCTGATC
>JXCR01066906.1:76609-99831 GCA_002079205.1 Phalaenopsis hybrid cultivar
GCTAGAGAGATGTTTCATTTTAATATTGTATGGTTGGTAAATGTAAGTTGCCAAAACAAGAAGAGTCATCCAAGAAAATTCCATCATCATTCATTAAAGGCAAGGTGGTTATTTCATGCGGCTAAAAGTAGTCTGACTCCATTCAAATCTTAAGGAAGCATGCTCCACAAAAGATGGTGCCACATCACTCCACATGGAGGTAACAATTGGCCAACTACCCCCATTCTAATTGGAGTATATACTTTTAAATTTATGGCTTTCCACTTGGTAGTGGAGATTTATTGTTAAGACTTTGGTGACCTCCAAAGCCATGGAAAGTTTAGTGCCTAAAGATTGAGTGCGTTCTTATATTCTTTTTACTTTATTCCATCTTAATCTCTCTCTCTCTCCCTCTCTCTCTCTCTCTCTCTCTCTCTCTCTCTCTCTCTCTCTCTCCTCTCTCTCTCTCTCACTCACTCACTCACTCATTCATCTCATCTCATTTTCCATACACACACATCCGACAAAAAGAAAGTTGTGCTTAATTTTGGTTATCCTTTCAAATCCCATGATACAACTCTAAGGTTTGTATGGACATATCCTTATAATTTCACTCTAATATATTCTTCTTTATACGGGTCGCCACACTGTTAATTCAATTTAAAATGCTTTATGCCTAGTCTCTTTTCTTTCTAAGAAAGCACGTAAAAAATTATACAATCTTGGAGTCCTCAGCAAAGTAAGGTGCTCCAACGCCCCATCACTCTCAAAATACATCTTTCTAACCATTGGATAATCCATATAACCATATAATTCATTAGACATAGTTTTGGTTCTTTTTCCAAATCTAATAATATAACCCTAAAATTTATATGCATATGTCAATAATTTCATCTCCATTACGTTCTTCTTTATTCCACTATCAACACTTCTATTCCAATTCAGAAGGCTTCAAGCCGAGCCCTCTTCATTTGTTAAGAAATCACTGAAAGAATAAAGACATCCAACACTCCCACAAGGTCTTATTTTCACCCTTAAATAACTCACATAATCAATAAATNCCAATAATTTCATCTCCATTACGTTCTTCTTTATTCCACTATCTACACTTCTATTCCAATTCAGAAGGCTTCAAGCCGAGCCCTCTTCATTTGTTAAGAAATCACTAAAAGAATAAAGACATCCAACACTCCCACAAGGTCTTATTTTCACCCTTAAATAACTCACATAATCAATAAATTTCACAGCCACATAATGTCTTCATTCATTATCACAAAAATCCTACCACATGTCATTTCATTTTATGAAGTACCATTAAAAGAAAGAAAAAAAAACTATACATTATATTACAACATTGTCCAAATTAAGTCTATGAGTCCGTTTGAGACAGCTTATAAGTGCGGGCAGCGTTTTGAAAACGCCACCGTACTGTTTGGTTCACGCGTTTCTCCAGCTTATCCAAAACTGCGTTTGAGTTCTTACACTAAACACGGGCCGCAGGTCAACCTCTGCAGCCGGCCCGCGGGCCGCGTTTCAGGATAAGCAGCTTATCTTGAAACGCACAAGCTGCCCCAAACAGACCCATATATTTACATGAAGAATAAAAATATCATTTTATCAATTAAAATGCTTTTCAAATCAACTAGAAAAATATTTTATAATTAACCAAGTGCTTTTTTTCAAATGACCTTATTTTACTCTCTATAAATGCAAAATTTTGGCCATGTGCCACATGCATTGCAATTCATTTATTTTTCACACGTGTGACCTACCCCTCTTTGATGTGATCATATTTAAATTTAAAAAAAAAAATCAACGGCTGAGCTTTAGTGGAGACATGACTTGGAAACAAGAAAGTCTATGTGTAGATTCCACAGCTAAAAATTAGGAATGAATATTAGAAGGCGAATGAAACAAGGCCACAATTGTTTGGTGAAATGACTTTTGCTGAAGCGGTAGGTGCTGCTTAATTTAATTAATATAAATAAATAAAAGGGTATTTTAGATACATATCGCATAATTCTCATATATTTACATATTTAACATCTAAATTTTTAATTTTAATATTTATAAAATTCAATTTTTTCATACCACATCAAATATACCGCTGAGCATTGATAAGTGGCATAAATGTAAGAAATTAAAATATTCATAAAATATTTGAATTTAAACTACTACAACATTAAAATTCTGCTTTAAGCACTCAAAATTTGATCTTTTTTTTTTAGTATTTGAACATGATTTGATCTTGGGTCAATAAGATCAAATGAAAGTACTTTTCTTGACCTTTTTTTTTTTCTTATCAATGTCTCAATGAAATGTAGTCTGTGATGCACGAACACTTCTAACTAAGGAGTTGTACAGTGTCGGACACTAATATGTGCTCGACATACCCTGCGAATGGCGTGTTTGGTTTAAATGATGTTAAAATAATAATTAAAAAAACATGCATATCTTAAATTTGTTCATTAAATTTTTAAAAATATTCTTTAAATATCTATGGCTAATTTTTTATAAGTAAAATTAAGAATAATAATAATTTATTTTTTATTTAAAAGTTAAACATATTTGTTCATCTTATTTGTTTTTTTCCCACAAAAGCTCGAGCGGTTCACCAATCCCTAGTCTGAGCTTGTATTTCTAGTCATCTTAATTTTTGAAAGATAATGTTATGAAATTTTTTATTTCTTTTTTTTTGTATTATTCTTGATATTTTATTTAATAATAATAATAATTATAATTATAATAATAATAATTTTCATGATAATGACATACCTGTGTTGTGTTGTGTCGTGTCGTGTTCGAGTATCCATATCCGTGCAACATAATCGTATAACTAAGGGACTTTAAGTTACAAATAATATGATAGATGTAATTATATCAACAGGTAATGAACAGATAAAACAAGCGAAAGAGCGTATGACAAAGGTTTATTGTTATTATTATTATTGTTTTTTAGGAAAAATAACTTTTATTTTTTTAATATTTTTTCTCTTTATATTTCTACAAGATTTTAATTGCTTTTCGCAACATTAATTTCTTGAGTTTCTTACGATCTTTAACAGGATTCTAACGCAAACAAATTTTCTTAGTTCAGTCCTACACAGTTAGGGCTGTCAAAACGGCTCGTTGTTCGCTAAGAACTCGTGTTCGGCTCGTTTATTAAGTTAACTAGCCGAACATGAGCAAAGATTTATTCATTTGTGTTCGGCTCGTTTTGGCTCAAAATACTATTAATCAATTATATATATNGAAATTAAAAATGTAAGAAATTAAAATATTTATAAAATATTTGAATTTAAATTACTAAAACATTAAAATTGTGCTTTAAGCACTCAAAATTTGATATTTTTTTTTATTATTATTTGAACATGATTTGGTCTTGGGTCAATAGGATCAAATGTAAGTAGTTTTCTTGACCTTTTTTTATCAATGTCTCAAAGACATATAGTCTGTGATGTACGAACACTTCTTACTAAGGAGTTGTATAGTGTCGGACACTGATATGTGCTCGACATACCTTGGGAATGTGTTGAATACGTTTGTGAGGAGATTTAAATAATGTTAAAATAATAATTAAAAAAAGCATGGGTATCTTAAATTAGTTAATTAAATTTTTAAAAATATTCTTTAAATATCTAAGGCTTATTTTTTGTAAGTAAAGTTAAGAATAATAATAATTTATTTCTCATTTAAAAGTTAAGCATATTTGTTTTTCCCACAAAAGCTCGAGCGGTTTGCCAAACGCTCATTGGGTTCGTATTTCTGGACATCATAATTTTTGAAAGATAATTTTAGTATCTTTTTAATGTATTATTCTTGATATTTTATTTAATAATAATAATAATAATAATAATAATAATTATAATAATAATAATTTTCATGATAATGACACACCTGTGTTGTGTTGTGTCGTGTCGTGTCGTGTTCGTGTATCCATATCCGTGCAACATAATCGTATAACTAAGGGACTTTAAGTTACAAATAATATGATAGATGTAATTATATCAACAGGTAATGAACAGAAAAAAAACAAGCGAAATAGCGTATGAAAAAGGTTTATTGTTATTATTATTATTATTATTATTTAGGAAAAAATAACTTTCATTTTTTTAATATTTTTTCTATTTATATTTCTACAATATTTTAATTGCTTTTCGCAACATTAATTTCTTGAGTTTCTTACAATCTTTAACAGGATTCCAACGCAAACAAATTTTCTTAGTTAAGTCCTACACAAGTAGGGTTGTCAAAAAGACTCGTTGTTTGCTAACAACTCATGTTCGGCTCACTAAGAAGCTTGTGTTCGGCTCATTCATTAAGTTAACTAGCCGAACATGAGCAAAGATTTGTTCATTTGTGTTCGGCTCGTTTTGGCTCAAAATACTATTAATCAATTATATATATATATATATATATATAATTGATTAATAGTATTTTTAAAAAACTTAATTTACTACAAGACAGTAAAGATTTATAATCAATTATAAGTATTAATTAAGAAAATAGAATTAAAATTTTTAAATAGATTCAAATGATGTTTTAATATAAACAGTAATTTTTAAATCTTGCCCCAATCCTTAACATCTTATGACTATCTGAATAGGGTTGTAAAAACGACTCTTTGTTCGTGAACGACTCGTGTTCGACTCGCTAAACAAACGAGCCAAACACCCCTTCACACAATATATATGGCTCTCCAGAGAGAGAGAGGGGCGGGGGGAGGGGAGCCGAACACCTCTTCATACATACCATTATTCAATTCTCATGTATTTACATATTGAACACCTAGATTTCAATTTCTAAATGCACCCACTCAAAATAATAATAATAATAGTAAAAAAACTTCATTTATTATTAAAGTAGATGTCATTCAACTATGGGGAGATTTACATACATACCACCTAATTTCTATATATTAATATTTCAACCATTTAAACTTCAATTTATAATTACAAACCACCACCCAACATATGCCGAAAACACAGGAATCTGTAAGTAAAAATTGAAGTTTGAGTGGTTAATATGTTAATACAGAGGAATTGGGTGGTGAGTATGTAAATGCTCCTTCAACTATAATACTTAAAAGAGAGTTGATTATCCCTAAAATAGTTACATCAGAATGCTTGTACATAGAAATTTAAAAATAAAAAAATAGTTTTTTGTAGAGATATTTTCTCTTAATAGAAAATTCATTTATCTTTTCATTGAATTTTTATTATCCCTACATATTTTATTAAAAAAAATAAACAGTTATTTCCTTAGTTGCTCAAAACTTCTATGAAAGTCTACTACATATAGACCTGTCAAAATGACTCATTGTTTGCGAATAGTTCGTGTTCGCCTCGTTAAGAAGTTTGTGTTGGATTAGTTCGTTAAGTTAACGGGTTGAACAAGAACAAATATTTGTTCGTTCGTGTTACTTGATAAGTAGTATTTCTAAAAGAATTGACTATAAGATTACAAAAATTTATGCTCAATTATAATTTTTAATTAAAAAAAATAGAATAAAAATACATTAAATTATGTTTAAATGATATTTTAATATAAATAATAAATTTAAATCTCACTCTAACCCTTAACATCCTACGATTGCGTGATTAGGGTTGTCAAAATGGCTCTTTAATCACGAATAAACTTATGTTTAGGTCGCTAAACAAACGAGCCGAACACAAATACTTTTTTTTTTTGTTAACATAAATACTGATATTGTTTAACAAGCTAAAAATGAGCCGAGCTTAGGCCCACTCATGTTCGGCTCGTTTACACCCCTACCTATATATGTGAAATAAGCATTTCAATGCATCCTGCATTTCGTCCTTCAATTAAAAGTCCATTTTTTAGTTTACAATTAAATAATCATAAAATTTAGACTGTTTGCCTTTGAACCTGAATATGAATCAAAATTTAGGCTAAAAAAGTCAGTTTTCATGATGACCACATATCCATACAGACCCTCCATCTATAACAAAATTTCAGAGCTCTCCACAAACTTTATTCTCTCTTTTCAATTCTCTATTCTTTTCTTTATTTTTAATTACATTTGCATAAATAATAAGTCCACTAATATATCAATGGCCAGTACTCTCAGTCGTCAAAAAAGCTCATTATTCATCATGTTTGCCTTGTTAAATAGCTCATACTTAAATCATTCGTTAAACAAGCAAGCAGAATACAAATAAAATTTTTAAACTCGAATTATAAACTAAGAAAACACGAACAACCTTATGTTCGATTTTGTTCAACTTATTTACGCTCAAAATAAAGAATATATATACAATAATATATTATACATCATAGCTTGTGTTATCACGTGATTCTATATTTTTTATTGCATAATAACGATACAGATTTGACTTCAATACCCTACATCATTTTAAAAAAAAAAATTAAATTAAATGAGTCAATTTCAAGCACAATAAGAATAAGATAGAACAATAACATATAAATCTAGTTGAACACGAACAAACTTCTCGAGCAAATTTTAACTTCAGCCCATTTACAACACAATCCAAACAGTACAACTCATACGGGACAAACCCAAAAACATCACTATTTACATGATGTTTTCCATCCACATATACAAAAATTTAGCCATTAGAGGAAATTGGATCATACAAGAGTTCGTTTGTTTGAAACTAGAAAGCATCTCTTTATTTCAAAAATAAAAAATGCTCCACATATTTGCATCATTTTATAAATGCAATTAAAAAATCAATAGTTTATTTTCAAATGTACCATCCAAAGGGGCCTTAACATTAAAATAGACTTAGAAAATGTGCTACTTTCAAATAAGCAAAGTTACAAGATTAAACGCTATGTAGAAAGCAGCCAAACACATTTTCAACGAAACAAAAAGCTGATGGAAAGAACACAAGTTCTGAAGAATACAAACAGAGTATCATTTTAATAAGAACAAGCCAATGTTAATGAGAGAAATAGAAGAACAAAAAAAAAAAAAAAAGGACATTTAAGTAAAAATTTAAGGTCGGATCTGTAAAAATATTTGACAATTTGAGGCAGATATTTCGATCGAAAATGGGAATATTCAAGTTGAATAAGATACATTTATTGGGCTAAAGTTCAATTCACACATCTTCCAATTAATCATTTTCTTTATTATTATTACAATATGAAACAACTCAATATCCAGAAAGATTAAAAAAAAGTATGTACAAGTTGGTGTAATATTATCACAGCCTACATAGACATTACATTCTAAACTTATTTATAAATGATTAATATTAAAAAACAAAAGAAGGAAATCTACAATGAATGATACTACTATGCTTTCCCTTTTCTTTTACCATCTACAGCCTGCAAATAAATGAGTTAATAGAATTAGGTTTATCGATCAGCTCGAAGTTTTATATAGGAAAAGAGATGGTTCTGAAAGACCGAGAGACGGATTTGAACAAAGGCATACTCATAATTCACCAACAAAGAGTCTTAATTAATCCAATACAATGTGATTCTATATGGAGTATAAAAAAGAACACACGACAAGTTACGAGCTACGACCACGTTTTCGTTTGAATTTTTCGAACCAAAGTTCTATAACACAATGATGTAATGATACGAATCTAAAACACGAGATTTATGTAACCATAGGCCATAACATTTTAAAGTTTAAATTTTCAGCTAATAGGGCGACATGTACTTTAAAGGTTTGAATATATAAAGTAATGACATTGATGATAAAGATGATGATAATGATGATGATATATATATATATATATATATATATATATATCTGTGTGTGTATCTGTGTGTGTATTCTGATATGAGGTGAAATATGAAAACATGGGAGTTTATTACCATGAAGACCCGAGATGACAGAATCATGAGAACTTGATCCAATTTCATCTTCATTCCCCCATCATCCTTTTTAAGCTTCAAGCAGTGAATTATACAACTAAAATCCTATGCCTGCTATCATAGGTTGAATATTCAATTATTAATGACTAGCATTAATCAAAAGTGCTCTCCCGTTATTGGGAAGAACAATTAACCATAGGGGCTTGTGTCTATGGGAACCTCGAACACCAGATCAAAAAGATCTCACAAAAATGAGAGCAAAATCTCCGAAAATTCTCTTATTTACAATCCAATTTTACTTTTGAAAATTTGACCCTCCAAAATTTTCTCTCAAAAAAAATGAAAATAAATGCAGAGTTCATGGAGAGCGATCGGAATTTTTGGAACCCACACTTTCCTTTTATAATAATACCCTATAACACGTACAAATAAGGGGATCTACTTAATGTTTAACATGATCAGCTTCTGCATCGTTTTTAATGCTTGCCATTTTTCTAGTCCAGGAAGTAAAAAACTGTCCTTTTCTCCAAGCAGAAGGCATTATTGATATATCATTTTTTAGCACAAGCATGCTAAAATTAATACAATATTCACTACTATTTCAACCAAAAAATAGAAAGCATTTCAGTTACTTCATGTACCTTCGATTGGAAGTATCTCATGGTCAAGACAATAATATCCCGCAATCTACAAAATAACAAAGTTTGAATCAGGATTATGCAAAGGGACAACAATGATACATAATGTAAGAACGCCCATTAGCTTCCTCAGTCAGTGTAAAGAAAACGACGATGTAAAGAATTATAGACCAAAAAGCAAAAAAGCGCTACACGGTCGTTTGAGCATGTTGTAAAAACAATCCTTTTTTTGAAATTAAATTCGATAAATTTGGTCGTTGGCAAAATATATTCATTGTACAAACTTTATGTCATTGCATTTTCAATTTTCATTTTCTATCCAGATCACATTGTGCCATCTCAGCGTAAGATTAGCTCCATTAAAATCAGTAAAAAATGCAAAACAGAATCAAAATCTATCTTTGTATCCATCCACACGTTGGTTATATATAAGCATTTTCTCCAGTAATAACATAAATGTTCCACAAATATCTCTTTATTTTATCTGTGCATTTATCATCATTCTTAGTTTTTCTACGCATTTTGTACAAGCAAAAGAAATAGTTGAGAGAGGTTAGGATGGGTAACAAAATTTTCATGTTGATGTAATGCAGTTTGTTCTCATATGAAATACTCCCAGAAAATAAAAACCAGGCTGAAAAATAATACATCATCAATATAAAAGCAAGAATATAAAGATATATTTTTGAAAATTCAGGTCTAATGCCTCCATATAGAACAGGGGCATGATAGTGTAAAGACCTAATAATGACATAGGATGAAAAATAGAACCTAAATAATATACCCAGATTTCCATCTATACAAATAAATAATATACTCAAACCCTAGAAAGCTACCATGCCCTTTCCAAGCAGGGTTTGTTTGCAACTAATTAGAATTCAAATGTATTTTTAAGTACTACGTAAAATAAATACAACAAATTTGCAANGTTTGTTTGCAACTAATTAGAATTCAAATAATATACTCAAACCCTAGAATTCAAATGTATTTGAAAATAAATACAACAAATTTGCAATAATAAAGATTGTTTGGTTGATTGTAAAATAAATTATGAAATTTGGAGTTTAGATCGAAGTAAATTGAATAAATATTGTCTAAATAGATTATTATAATATTTTAAAAAAGATTTAGCAAAATGGAAGCCCCCATAGGATGAGCGCGAGCGATGGTGTTCGAGGAGATGGTAGCAATGCATGAATGGGTGTAGCTAGAGGGAGAAAGAACAGCTGGAAGTCACATTTGATAAGTCATGAGCAAAAGAAACTGAATGTTGTGAGAATGCGGGGCATGAGTACAAGGATATTGAGACCTCAATGATACCGAGGGATTGTGAGGTGAGGCAAGAATAGGTTAAGAGTTTCACAAAGGTAGGTTGTGAGCAGAGAGGTCCCAAGGTGCAATGAATTTAGAATTCACAAAAATCAANATCATGAGCAAAAGAAACTGAATGTTGTGAGAATGCGGGGCATGAGTACAAGGATATTGAGAACTCAATGATACCGAGGGATTGTGAGGTGAGGCAAGAATAGGTTGAGAGTTTCACAAAGGTAGGTTGTGAGCAGAGAGGTCCCAAGGTGCAATGAATTTAGAATTCACAAAAATCAAAAGAATTCTTCATTCATTAAAAAGGACCCATTTGAGTTATTCCAAGGAAAACCTTGAATTTGTTTAAATCTTTAATGTTGAGAAATTAGGGCGACGAAAAATAAGGAATCGACACAAATCCAGAAGAACACACAGAGATTTACGAGGTTCGGCAAAGGTGCCCACATCCTCGGGAGCAGAGCGGCGACTTCCTTTTCAATATTCAGAAAAGAGTACAGAATACAAGATTCAGAATCTCAGAGACTCTCAGCGGCTCCCCTAGGGTTACAAACAGAACATATATATAACCCTATAGTACAATATGTAATTACTTAAATTACCGCTGTATCNAAACAGAACATATATATAACCCTATAGTACAATATGTAATTACTTAAATTACCGCTGTATCAAACCGCAGGGTATTGCCCTCGCACCCCCAACCCACATAATGAAACTCCCTCGATTGTACAAATCCTTCCGCTTCACTCCTCTCGTGGGCTCCGCTCCGCTCCAGCATATGTCCCATTTATGGTATATGAGTCATATCTAACAAATCTTCATCTTGGCGAATATCCAGCCCCTTAAGAGAAATACATATGCCTAACAAATCACCACATTGGCGAATATCCAACCTCTTAGGAGAAATATATATACCCAACAAATTTTATCTTAGCGAATATCCAGCCTCTTAGGAGAAATACATATACCCAACAAATCTCCACCTTGGCGAGTATCCAACCCCTTAGGAGAAATGCATATACCGAACAAATCTCCACCTTGGCGATTATCCAATCCCTTAGCAGAAATACATATACCTAACATTTAACCAAACAGTAACAACATTTAAATTTGCATTTGAAATACAACAAACTCAAAATGCATACAANGAGAAATACATATGCCTAACATTTAACCAAACAGTAACAACATTTAAATTTGCATTTGAAATACAACAAACTCAAAATGCATACAACCAAACAACGCCTAAATACAAATGCGATCAAGCTTGTAATCACATTGCCTATGATCTAAAAAAATCATTCCAACTTATATACATATTTCATAGTTGGATATTCTCCGATTCAAGTTCAATTAATTTATTATGTCCCCACGTGTTCTAGTAAGTTTGCCCACTTAAATATCTAAGGAAAACAATAATTCCTTTGTAGCTCCACCTAGCCAAACCGCTATAAATCATTGTGAGCATACCCATATGGCTTATCTTGCTTGGATTATCTAACTCACTAATGCTCTAGCTATTATCCAAGCTACCGTCAACATGCTGCCCTTTTACTATCAATGTTTACTTTATCGCACCAAATAACTTATCAAACATTTAGTCAAAACAGTCATTGGTGTGTCAATCATTTATTTCTACACTTACTTTATTGTGCCTTCTTCTTGTAATATTTCAGTTCACTCCTTCATCAGTGTTAGACAATTATTATTCACCACTCGAATCCAGTAAGCATAGCCAGCTAAATTACACCACTTAACAAAATTTACCCCATTGTTATATCTTATTATATGTTGGAATCATAATAAAACCATAACAACACCTTTCTATCTAGATAATAATTCAACAATCTATAAGCAATAACTTCTTATCTACAACAATTCAGGAACGATAGCTTTCTATCTATAGCAATCCAACAATCCACGTATATTATTATTTCATTTATGTTGTGTAGTTAATTCTAAATTTCAAAATTTGAAATTTTATTTCTTTATGAGATAACTATTTCTCAACTTATTTTTGAATAACTTATTTTTTTCATGGAAAAAGAGAAATAAATCCAATTACAAAAACTCACATTTTCTAATCTCTTTTTTCTCCTACTTTCTGAGATGGTATTAGAATCACTAAGATTCTCCACTCGGCAAGGTCAATAGACCCTTTAGCATGAAATCTTCTCTTCAAGTTGATGGTCTCTTCTCGAAAACAAAAGGAAAGTGTTTGTGAAGCAAGAGCGTCAAAAACACCTGTGAATGATCCTCTTAGAAGGAATGTGGTGGCAACAACCATGAAAAAGCTAGCGGCCAAGAAGACAGAAGTAATTGTCATGAAGAAACTAATGGTTGTGGGCTCCAAAAATTCTGACCGCTCCCCGAGACAACTCTATGCATTTATTTTATTATTTTATTTTGAGAGAGCTCTGGAGGGTCAAATTTTCAAAAGACAAATTTGATTATAGATAAGACACTACCCAGAGAGTTCACCCTCATTTTGAGATGATTTCTTGATCTGGGGTTTGACGTTTCCCATAGCCTCAACCCCTACGATTAATTACTCCTCTCGATAGCGAGAAAACACTTTCGATTAAGACTAGTCATTAAGAATTGAATATTCAAAATACAATAGCAGCAGTCTTAGGATTTAAGTTGTAGATTTCATCACTTGAAACTTTAAAGCGAATGGAGACAAAACCAGATAAAGATCCCATGGTTCCATCAACTCAGGCCGTTGTGGTCCCTAAGCTACTTATAGTTAAAAGAGGTAATCGACCCAACAATGGGTTATGTCGTCCAAGGTATCCATATAGATATGGAGTGAATATTTGTCTAAAAAGACAAATTTAAGTCAACCTTAGCTAACAGAAGAGTTTGTGTCAATTAATTGTACCCTTATGATTCATAACTCAAAGGGTAGAAAGCCGTTGGGAAACATACAGGCTGCGACCGTGACCGTAATATAGTGGTGTCATTTGGCGGCAATCATACGGTCAGAGGGCTCTAGTCGTAACCGATATTTTGTCGTGTTATTTGACGGCTTGACCAAGCGGACAAAGGACTCGGGTCACGTCCTTACTGAGAGGTAATTACTTTGATTGTGAATATAAATGTACATTTGATATGACATTCACTTTTTGTGAGCTGAAATCAATTAGAAGTTTGTCAGCCTTGACAAACTATTGTGGAGGGTTGACAAAATTTGCTCTTAGTTTTTGTGATTTATTTTAATTTGAGTGTTTTAGTAGACTAATTTAAATTTTTTGATTTAAAAGAATAACCCTTCCGGTTGAAATATTGGATCAATACGATCATCATTAAGGTATCGAACATTTTAAAGCTTTTATATTTAAAAGGGAAACATATAGTTTTGTTAGTTAAAGCTTTTCAAAGTATATGTCCTAGCGACTCCCATCTTTATAAGTAGAAAGACCGAACTAGATGATTTGGACTTCTAAAATTTCATCTTTAGGATTTGAACATTTATCTCAAAGTTACTAGACTCGTCAACTCCAGTCCATGTGAGGAAGAAGATCAAATTAAAGGGGTGAGACTTACAACTCTATTCTATAAACAAGGCAGTTTGATTAGCCCGTTTAGCATTCTCGAACATAGTATTTGAGCATTCAATAAATTAGTTGGAGCAAATGCAGGCGTTAATATTTCATATATTTGATGTTTTAAATAATTTTATAAGCTTTAAAAACTTGCATAAGTTTTTGGCCAAGAAGTTAATATGGACTTTACGTCAGAAGGAACATGCAAGATTTTGAAAATGTGCATAACTGACTTGCTTATGTAGACATCTTAAAGCATATATAGCTAGGGTTGTAAATGAGTCGAGCATGAACGAGCTCAGGCTTGGCTCGTCTTCGGCTCGTTCGAAATTGTTTGTGTTCGAAATCAACTAGTGTTCGAAATCAGCTCGTGAACAGTGTTCGTGTTCGACTCAAAATTGGCTCGTTAAAATTAAATTGAAAAAAAAAGATGTAAAGTGTTGGATTAGAACCTGAACCAAATGTATTGCAAATCCGGTGACGGTTAATTTTAAATTTTAAGCTCCATATTTGAATTATTTTTCATCTCCTAAGAACCTAAATTCAAAAATTGATTTTCAAGTTCTAGGAGCTTAGGTCTGAGAAGTTTAATTTTTAAAATATTTTCAGATTTACGGGCTTAAGTTTTAAAATCTAAATCTTAATATTTTAAGCCTTGAAAGTTCATATTTTAATAGCCCATAATTTTAAATTTTTTAAAACCCTAAAAGTCTAAAAATTCAAAAGCCCGGGTCCCCAATATTTTAAACTCTAAGAGCCTAAGATTTTGAAAGCTCGAGCTTACAAGTCATTTTAAAATTTAAATTAGTGATAATTTATTTTATTTTAAAAATCCAAAATTCCAAATGCTTTAAAGTGATTATAAGTTCAAATCAACCAAAATGTCGGCAACCCCCTAACGTCAACTATCGTTTGGGCCCACGGAAAAAAGCTAGCTTCCCGACTGTCTTAAGAGACGAGTTGGTCAGCATCGTGACATATTGCGAACGAAGAGCAAAAATACGCAACAAACCTTCAATGTACTCGCACAAAAAGGTTAGATCGCGCCCCGATATTTCCCGAATTATACTTCGCTTTCCCCGAATAGTNACAAATGTACTCGCACAAAAAGGTTAGATCGCGCCCCGATATTTCCCGAATTATACTTCGCTTTCCCCGAATAGTACTTAATTCCCACAAACAGGTACTCGCTTTTCTCACGAACAGGTACTTTAAAATCCCAGTTTTAAAAAATTTTCCAAACAAGTCTGTGTTTTTCCCCGAATGGTACTTAATTTCCTCAAGAATGAGTACTCGCGCTTTCTCAAGTAGATATTTTGAAAATTTCCCCACATTGCCCCGAAATTATACCTTTCGAGCCCGACGACAATGACGACGATGACGATAATAAAATAAAGATAACAGTACAATACAATTTTTTTTATACAACAATGCATAGTAAAATATGTGGTTTATTGTATAAAAAATGATCTTACTTTAATAGAATTAAACGAAAATATGACATTAAATAGGATGCAATGGAGAAAAATGATTCATGTAACCGATCCCACTTAGTGGGATAAAAGGTTTTTTTGTTGTTGTTGTATATGAACGTATGATCCTAGAAGAACTGCTGACTTTGCAATAAGAGGAATTAAGATAGATTTCAATTATGTATGTAATTTACTTTGATTGAAATACTTAATTTTAGGATAATATTAATTTTAAGAAATATTTTAAGGGATTGGAATGGAACGATTGACAGAGGAAATAGTAATTAAAGAATTTTATAGAAGAGAAAAATTAAAGATTAAGAGGCTGCTAGAATCATAAAAGGAAGCTTAAATCTATGAAGTAATCACATTTAATGAATAAAATAGTTTCATAATGTGTTGTTGCACTATTAATAATAATACTTTGTTATTAATACAAATAATTATAAATTACATATAAATTCATTTGTCTTATGAGTAAATTTAAGTTTGATTTGTAGGATTGAGTTTTGAGAAGACAAGCATAAGGTTTAACGACATGTATTTATCATTTGACGTGAGTACTTATGTTTTTATGCTATATTAATATTTTTACTTTTTTTAAACCAAATGCATTAATTTTTACTGTTCTTTAAAAAATATATCGCTGCATACTCATAATTTATGATTATATCAAATTTTTATTCATATTGTAAGAATGACATGTGTATTCAGCATCATTTCATTCCCAAAGATATTGAATGTTATGCAAGTTTATTGACCACTATACAAATGAAAAGAAATGATCATTATTAGATAGTGATTGTTATTGTATGCTAGTATGCGCATGATTGACTCTAATTGAGTTCACCGCTCTATGGTACTAACAGGGGAATGTTAAGTTGTTCGTGCATATAAATGAAAAAGTTTATTGATGTTAAAGTACCGTATACAATTTTAAACGATGCTCCAGTGACAATTGTATATAAAATAATATATGTATATATATTAATAATAATAATAATAAAAGACAAATTCATTGATGTAAAAGGGAATATACAAACGTTTTAGTAACTGAGTACAAAAAAAGACTTTAAAATACTTGTCTACCCCAAAAAGAGAAAAGAAAAACTCCTATTCATGGTGGGTAGATTTGCCACTTCCCCTCTCCTTGGTTTTAGGGAGTGAGTCTAACACCAGACTGAGATGTGGGCTTTCACCCAAAATTATCAAACAGTTGTCCTAGAAGTTTCTGAGTTCTAGCATTTCTTTTTTCTTCTTCCTAGATTTGTAAACTTGTCATTCATCTGCTAGTGTTTGTCCCATCTGATGAGTCGGGGGGGGGGGGGTTGANTATTATACATCATAGCTTGTGTTATCACGTGATTCTATATTTTTTATTGCATAATAACGATACAGATTTGACTTCAATACCCTACATCATTTTAAAAAAAAAAATTAAATTAAATGAGTCAATTTCAAGCACAATAAGAATAAGATAGAACAATAACATATAAATCTAGTTGAACACGAACAAACTTCTCGAGCAAATTTTAACTTCAGCCCATTTACAACACAATCCAAACAGTACAACTCATACGGGACAAACCCAAAAACATCACTATTTACANAATTATACATCATAGCTTGTGTTATCACGTGATTCTATATTTTTTTATTGCATAATAACGATACAGATTTGACTTCAATACCCTACATCATTTTTTAAAAAAAAATTAAATTAAATGAGTCAATTTCAAGCACAATAAGAATAAGATAGAACAACAACATATAAATCTAGTTGAACACGAACAAACTTCACGAGCAAATTTTAACTTCAGCCCATTTACAACACAATCCAAACAGTGCAACTCATACGGGACAAACCCAAAAACATCACTATTTACATGATGTTTTCCATCCACATATACAGAAAATTAGCCATTAGAGGAAATTGGATCATACAAGAGTTCGTTTGTTTGAAACTAGAAAGCATCTCTTTATTTCAAAAATAAAAAATGCTCCACATATTTGCATCATTTTATAAATGCAATTAAAAAATCAATAGTTCATTTTCAAATGTACCATCCAAAGGGGCCTTAACATTAAAATAGACTTAGAAAATGTGCTACTTTCAAATAAGCAAAGTTACAAGATTAAACGCTATGTAGAAAGCAGCCAAACACATTTTCAACGAAACAAAAAGCTGATGGAAAGAACACAAGTTCTGAAGAATACAAACAGAGTATCATTTTAATAAGAACAAGCCAATGTTAATGAGAGAAATAGAAGAACAAAAAAAAAAAAAAAAGGACATTTAAGTAAAAATTTAAGGTCGGATCTGTAAAAATATTTGACAATTTGAGGCAGATATTTCGATCGAAAATGGGAATATTCAAGTTGAATAAGATACATTTATTGGGCTAAAGTTCAATTCACACATCTTCCAATTAATCATTTTCTTTATTATTATTACAATATGAAACAACTCAATATCCAGAAAGATTAAAAAAAAGTATGTACAAGTTGGTGTAATATTATCACAGCCTACATAGACATTACATTCTAAACTTATTTATAAATGATTAATATTAAAAAACAAAAGAAGGAAATCTACAATGAATGATACTACTATGCTTTCCCTTTTCTTTTACCATCTACAGCCTGCAAATAAATGAGTTAATAGAATTAGGTTTATCGATCAGCTCGAAGTTTTATATAGGAAAAGAGATGGTTCTGAAAGACCGAGAGACGGATTTGAACAAAGGCATACTCATAATTCACCAACAAAGAGTCTTAATTAATCCAATACAATGTGATTCTATATGGAGTATAAAAAAGAACACACGACAAGTTACGAGCTACGACCACGTTTTCGTTTGAATTTTTCGAACCAAAGTTCTATAACACAATGATGTAATGATACGAATCTAAAACACGAGATTTATGTAACCATAGGCCATAACATTTTAAAGTTTAAATTTTCAGCTAATAGGGCGACATGTACTTTAAAGGTTTGAATATATAAAGTAATGACATTGATGATAAAGATGATGATAATGATGATGATATATATATATATATATATATATATATATATCTGTGTGTGTATCTGTGTGTGTATTCTGATATGAGGTGAAATATGAAAACATGGGAGTTTATTACCATGAAGACCCGAGATGACAGAATCATGAGAACTTGATCCAATTTCATCTTCATTCCCCCATCATCCTTTTTAAGCTTCAAGCAGTGAATTATACAACTAAAATCCTATGCCTGCTATCATAGGTTGAATATTCAATTATTAATGACTAGCATTAATCAAAAGTGCTCTCCCGTTATTGGGAAGAACAATTAACCATAGGGGCTTGTGTCTATGGGAACCTCGAACACCAGATCAAAAAGATCTCACAAAAATGAGAGCAAAATCTCCGAAAATTCTCTTATTTACAATCCAATTTTACTTTTGAAAATTTGACCCTCCAAAATTTTCTCTCAAAAAAAATGAAAATAAATGCAGAGTTCATGGAGAGCGATCGGAATTTTTGGAACCCACACTTTCCTTTTATAATAATACCCTATAACACGTACAAATAAGGGGATCTACTTAATGTTTAACATGATCAGCTTCTGCATCGTTTTTAATGCTTGCCATTTTTCTAGTCCAGGAAGTAAAAAACTGTCCTTTTCTCCAAGCAGAAGGCATTATTGATATATCATTTTTTAGCACAAGCATGCTAAAATTAATACAATATTCACTACTATTTCAACCAAAAAATAGAAAGCATTTCAGTTACTTCATGTACCTTCGATTGGAAGTATCTCATGGTCAAGACAATAATATCCCGCAATCTACAAAATAACAAAGTTTGAATCAGGATTATGCAAAGGGACAACAATGATACATAATGTAAGAACGCCCATTAGCTTCCTCAGTCAGTGTAAAGAAAACGACGATGTAAAGAATTATAGACCAAAAAGCAAAAAAGCGCTACACGGTCGTTTGAGCATGTTGTAAAAACAATCCTTTTTTTGAAATTAAATTCGATAAATTTGGTCGTTGGCAAAATATATTCATTGTACAAACTTTATGTCATTGCATTTTCAATTTTCATTTTCTATCCAGATCACATTGTGCCATCTCAGCGTAAGATTAGCTCCATTAAAATCAGTAAAAAATGCAAAACAGAATCAAAATCTATCTTTGTATCCATCCACACGTTGGTTATATATAAGCATTTTCTCCAGTAATAACATAAATGTTCCACAAATATCTCTTTATTTTATCTGTGCATTTATCATCATTCTTAGTTTTTCTACGCATTTTGTACAAGCAAAAGAAATAGTTGAGAGAGGTTAGGATGGGTAACAAAATTTTCATGTTGATGTAATGCAGTTTGTTCTCATATGAAATACTCCCAGAAAATAAAAACCAGGCTGAAAAATAATACATCATCAATATAAAAGCAAGAATATAAAGATATATTTTTGAAAATTCAGGTCTAATGCCTCCAGATAGAACAGGGGCATGATAGTGTAAAGACCTAATAATGACATAGGATGAAAAATAGAACCTAAATAATATACCCAGATTTCCATCTATACAAATAAATAATATACTCAAACCCTAGAAAGCTACCATGCCCTTTCCAAGCAGGGTTGGTTTGCAACTAATTAGAATTCAAATGTATTTTTAAGTACTACGTAAAATAAATACAACAAATTTGCAATAATAAAGATTGTTTGGTTGATTGTAAAATAAATTATGAAATTTGGAGTTTAGATCGAAGTAAATTGAATAAATATTGTCTAAATAGATTATTATAATATTTTAAAAAAGATTTAGCAAAATGGAAGCCCCCATAGGATGAGCGCGAGCGATGGTGTTCGAGGAGATGGTAGCAATGCATGAATGGGTGTAGCTAGAGGGAGAAAGAACAGCTGGAAGTCACATTTGATAAGTCATGAGCAAAAGAAACTGAATGTTGTGAGAATGCGGGGCATGAGTACAAGGATATTGAGACCTCAATGATACCGAGGGATTGTGAGGTGAGGCAAGAATAGGTTAAGAGTTTCACAAAGGTAGGTTGTGAGCAGAGAGGTCCCAAGGTGCAATGAATTTAGAATTCACAAAAATCAAAAGAATTCTTCATTCATTAAAAAGGACCCATTTGAGTTATTCCAAGGAAAACCTTGAATTTGTTTAAATCTTTAATGTTGAGAAATTAGGGCGACGAAAAATAAGGAATCGACACAAATCCAGAAGAACACACAGAGATTTACGAGGTTCGGCAAAGGTGCCCACATCCTCGGGAGCAGAGCGGCGACTTCCTTTTCAATATTCAGAAAAGAGTACAGAATACAAGATTCAGAATCTCAGAGACTCTCAGCGGCTCCCCTAGGGTTACAAACAGAACATATATATAACCCTATAGTACAATATGTAATTACTTAAATTACCGCTGTATCAAACCGCAGGGTATTGCCCTCGCACCCCCAACCCACATAATGAAACTCCCTCGATTGTACAAATCCTTCCGCTTCACTCCTCTCGTGGGCTCCGCTCCGCTCCAGCATATGTCCCATTTATGGTATATGAGTCATATCTAACAAATCTTCATCTTGACGAATATCCAGCCCCTTAAGAGAAATAATATGCCTAACAAATCACCACATTGGCGAATATCCAACCTCTTAGGAGAAATATATATACCCAACAAATTTTATCTTAGCGAATATCCAGCCTCTTAGGAGAAATACATATACCCAACAAATCTCCACCTTGGCGAGTATCCAACCCCTTAGGAGAAATGCATATACCGAACAAATCTCCACCTTGGCGATTATCCAATCCCTTAGGAGAAATACATATGCCTAACATTTAACCAAACAGTAACAACATTTAAATTTGCATTTGAAATACAACAAACTCAAAATGCATACAACCAAACAACGCCTAAATACAAATGCGATCAAGCTTGTAATCACATTGCCTATGATCTAAAAAAATCATTCCAACTTATATACATATTTCATAGTTGGATATTCTCCGATTCAAGTTCAATTAATTTATTATGTCCCCACGTGTTCTAGTAAGTTTGCCCACTTAAATATCTAAGGAAAACAATAATTCCTTTGTAGCTCCACCTAGCCAAACCGCTATAAATCATTGTGAGCATACCCATATGGCTTATCTTGCTTGGATTATCTAACTCACTAATGCTCTAGCTATTATCCAAGCTACCGTCAACATGCTGCCCTTTTACTATCAATGTTTACTTTATCGCACCAAATAACTTATCAAACATTTAGTCAAAACAGTCATTGGTGTGTCAATCATTTATTTCTACACTTACTTTATTGTGCCTTCTTCTTGTAATATTTCAGTTCACTCCTTCATCAGTGTTAGACAATTATTATTCACCACTCGAATCCAGTAAGCATAGCCAGCTAAATTACACCACTTAACAAAATTTACCCCATTGTTATATCTTATTATATGTTGGAATCATAATAAAACCATAACAACACCTTTCTATCTAGATAATAATTCAACAATCTATAAGCAATAACTTCTTATCTACAACAATTCAGGAACGATAGCTTTCTATCTATAGCAATCCAACAATCCACGTATATTATTATTTCATTTATGTTGTGTAGTTAATTCTAAATTTCAAAATTTGAAATTTTATTTCTTTATGAGATAACTATTTCTCAACTTATTTTTGAATAACTTATTTTTTTCATGGAAAAAGAGAAATAAATCCAATTACAAAAACTCACATTTTCTAATCTCTTTTTTCTCCTACTTTCTGAGATGGTATTAGAATCACTAAGATTCTCCACTCGGCAAGGTCAATAGACCCTTTAGCATGAAATCTTCTCTTCAAGTTGATGGTCTCTTCTCGAAAACAAAAGGAAAGTGTTTGTGAAGCAAGAGCGTCAAAAACACCTGTGAATGATCCTCTTAGAAGGAATGTGGTGGCAACAGCCATGAAAAAGCTAGCGGCCAAGAAGACAAAAGTAATTGCCAAGAAGAAACTAATGGTTGTGGGCTCCAAAATTCCGACCGCTCCCCGAGACAACTCTATGCATTTATTTTATTATTTTATTTTGAGAGAGCTCTGGAGGGTCAAATTTTCAGAAGACAAATTTGATTATAAATAAGACACTACCCAGAGAGTTCACCCTCATTTTGAGATGACTTTTTGATCTGGGGTTTGACGTTTCCCATAGCCTCAACCCCTACGATTAATTACTCCTTTCGATAGCGAGAAAACAGTTTCGATTAAGACTAGTCATTAAGAATTGAATATTCAACATACAATAGCAGCAGTCTTAGGATTTAAGTTGTAGAATTCATCACTTGAAACTTTAAAACAAATGGAGACAAAACCAGATAAAGATCCCATGGTTCCATTAACTCAAGCCGTTATGGTCCCTAAGCTACTTAATTAAAAGAGGTAATCGACCCAACCTAATAGAAAGATCATTGTCAGGAGCAATGGGTTACATCGTCCAAGGTANGAAACCAGATAAAGATCCCATGGTTCCATTAACTCAAGCCGTTATGGTCCCTAAGCTACTTAGTTAAAAGAGGTAATCGACCCAACCTAATAGAAAGATCATTGTCAGGAGCAATGGGTTACATCGTCCAAGGTATCCATATAGATATGGAGTCAACATTTGTCTAAAGGGATAAATTTAAGTCGACCTTAGTTAACAGAAGCGTTTGTGTCAATTAATTGTACCCTTATAATTCATAACTCAAAGGGTAGGAAGCCGTTGGGAAACATACAGACTGCGACCGTGACTGTAATATAGTAGTGTCATTTGGCAGCAACCATCCTGTCAGAGGGCTGTAGTCGTAACCGATATTTTGTCGTGCTATTTGGCAGCTTGACCAAGCGGACAGAGGACTCGGGTCACGTCCTTACTGAGAGGTAATTACTTTGATTGTGAATATAAATATACATTTGATATGACCTTCACTTTTTGTGAGCTGAAATCAATTAGAAGTTTGTCACCCTTGACAAACTATTGCAGAGGGTTGACAAAATTTGCTCTTAGTTTTTGTGATTTATTTTAATTTGAGTGTTTTAGTAGACTGATTTAAAATTTTTGATTTAAAAGAATAACCCCTCCGGTTGAAATATTGGATCAATACGGTCATCATTAAGGTATTGAACATTTTGAAGCTTTTATATTTAAAGGGGAAACATATAGTTTTGTTAGTTAAAGCTTTTCAAAGTATATGTCCTAGCGACTCCCATCTTTATAGGTAAAAAGATCGAACTAGATGATTTGGACTTTTAAAATTTCATCTTTAGGATTTGAACAGTTTATCTCAAAGTTACTAGACTCGTCAACTCCAGTCCATGTGAGGAAGAAGATCAAATTAAAGGGGTGGGACTTACAACTCTATTCTATATACAAGGCAGTTCGATTAGCCCGCTTAA
>JXCR01066955.1:0-21324 GCA_002079205.1 Phalaenopsis hybrid cultivar
AATAATTGAATCAGGAAGACGTATAACGAATTAACCAATGAATGTAAATAATATTAAAATCAATTGATTAATAAATATTTTTAAAATCCTAGAATTTATTTCAATCAAAATCACAAAAGCAACGACTTGTAAAGATAGTGAGTGAAATCCTTTAGAAATTTTACTAGAGAAATAATCAACATAATAAAGAATTTGAAATATATTAGAAAGGATAGAGAAAAAATTACTATTTATTAAACATTGTTCAATAATGAATGAGAATTAGGACATTAAAAAAAAGAGGTGATTATGAGTCTTAAGGCTATAATTACATAAAACATGAATAGCATTAAATTGGAAACCTTTAGAAGAAAGAATATCCAAACTCTTAAAGCCTTTTATTATAACCTTCTAAGTATGAAGAGAAAATTTTAAATAAAACCCCTTAAACCACACTAATTTATACCATCTAACAGAAGAATGAAAATTATAAATAGCATGATAAACATCTTTATGAGAATAAAGCAATCCATTTTGTTCAAGAACAACTAATACCGTTAGTAATAGAAATTTTTTTGATAGAATCAATACAAATAGAATGTACTGGTTGATTGAAAGGTAAATTCCAATTATTATTATAAACAATATCTTTAAGCTTGGAATTAATAGGAATATTAAACCAATTGAAAAACAAATTACCATAAACTTCCACAAGGGATTTACCATCCAACCATGGGTCAAAATAAAATAAAGGATAAGAATCATTAGTAACATTAAAATTAAAATAAGATCTGAACTTAGAAGACGAGAATACGTTCTTTTCAAAAATGAGAAGAATGATATTGAATTTCTGCCATAAATAGTCGTAATGGTTAAAAAAGTCAATTTCTCAAATAAAAAGGATAATTATAATACTTCCGAATAATTTTAATTTTACACATAACATTAATATTATCCAAAGACATAAATCACCCAAATGTTTAGGAAGAGTGATATTATTCCATAAAATAGTATGAAGTTTATTACTATTCATCATTATTAAGAAGGAATTTAGAAATTAAAGGAGAAACATTTTCTCTTAAAGCCTTAAGTATAAAAGAAAATCGAATCCAATAGTAAAGATAACTCCATATAATACATTTAACCAATTGAAGATGACCCCTCTTCCAGCAAACCAATCAGAAAAAAATATTTTTCAACAAGAGAATGACAATCATTAATAACTAATTTAGAAGGTTTAATATTGACACCCAGATAGCTTTGTTGTTGTAAATGTTATCAACACTTTTAGAAAAAGCAATAGTATATTTAATAAAATTTATTTGAAGATTAGAAGCTTTAGAGAAATTATTAAAAGTATTAAGAAAAACTACTATGTATAGGGTCGGCCTTACTAAAAATAAGTAAATCACCAGCATAAATTAAATGCTTACTAAAGATAGCATTACCCATATCATCTACTTGTTTATCCAATATGATATAAAGAGAATCCATAACAATAGCAAAAAAATAAGGTGAAAGACGACAACCTTATCTTAATCATGAAGATGAAGAGAAATATCTCTTTAAGATCATTATTAATAATAACTGATAAATGAATATTTGAAATGCAAGCATAAATCCAATTAATAAACTTATTAGGTATACGAATCTTATGCAATCTCAAAACCACAAAGCCTCTATTGACTTTATCAAAAGCTTTAAAGATGTCAATTTTAGCACATAATTTCTTAACATTATTTGAGGGGTCAAAACCATACAAAAACTCATTAGTTAAACTGATATTGTCTACAATATCACATCCAGTTATAAAAGCAACTTGATAATGATGAATAATCTTAGAGAGAATAGCCTTCAATCTATTAGCCAACGGAATGGAAATGACTTTATAAAAAGTATTACATAAAAAAATAGGACAACAATTATAGAATGAGTTAACATTAGAACTCTTTGGAATAAACATAATAAAAGAGTGCTTAACACCATTATGAAGTTTAAGAAGTAATGAAAAAATAATTAATAGATGAAATGTAATTTAATCCAACAGTTCCCCAAACATCTTTAAGCAATTCTGAAGTAAAATTATATGGGCCATGAGATTTATTCAAATTGAACAGAAATCTTTTTATTTTTAGTTATTGAAATGCTCCAAGTGTTGCGAAGCATGAGCGACTTACAATTAGACATGACATATCAGTAGTATTGGGGTTTGAGTTTGGTTGTCGATCATATAGGGAATGAGATAAACTCAATTAAGAAAACTTTTAGCCTACAATTGTCAGTCATAGCCTGAAAGGTTAAAGTTTTGAAATTTAATAATTTTTTTTACTGTACTATTTGAAAATGACCAAAACCTAAGTTTTAAAACAGTTAAAAATAAATTAATGTTGATTAAGATATGTCCCAAGAATTTTCCTTTGAAATGGTTATGTAGAGATTCAACTTAGCAAATGATTCATTGTAAGTGAAAACCAGGAAAAAAATAAAAGTCTTACTTATCTCCTTTAGATAGTCTACGAAAGATTAATGATTCATTCATTTAGTTCCCTAAATCAAATGAAAAGTCCAATCCAACCTTGATCCCTAATCAATTTTCACGAATTCTAAGGAGATATTCCTATTCCAATGAGGTCGTGTGAATAATTTAATTGTTCCTTATAGCTTCCTCCCAAATTTCTATAACCACGACTAATTTTAATGATTTTAGTGACCAAGTTAAAAGTTTACGAGTTCCTAATTTATTCAAACACCATTTAAAAATTTCATAGAAAATTCGCACCATATTACCTTGGCCTTATCCCTACACTTTTACAACAAAGAAGAATAGAAAATCTACTCACTAAGCATGCCAAATTCCATCAAAATCAACATTGAATTAAGAGTAGAACTCTTATACAAGATTCTCACAATTGTCTCTTAAAGAGGATCAAACAAAATCTTAGAACACTCATCTCCCTTAAGTTCAACAAATGTAAATGAATTACAAACACACTCACAATCTCTCAATCTCACAAAATCTCTTTGATCTTGCTTTAAAACTTTTAATATTCTCACTAGATGCTTGGTCTTTTCGTCCATAAATTTCTCCTTCTATAAGGAAAGAAGAGAATAGATGAAAAAGCCCCTAAAAATTTGTCTTCACGTCTTTTATGTTTCCTCCCCTTTTATCTCGAAGTCTAAAATGCTCCAACTACTAATTTTAGTTTCAGGTGTCTGTGCACACCGTGGTTGTCGCATAGGTGCCAAGCTCTCGGTTTGGAAACCCCACATCTAGTGCATAAGCACCAGTGTCACGGTGCTTAGGTGTCACTTACTTACTAACTTTTACATAAGAGACTAGTGCCTTGACAGCCTAGGAGCAGTGCCAACGTTTTGACTTCACAGGTTTGTTGCTCAATTTGAGAGGGTTCTGACGCATAGGTGCTAGTGGTCAGGAGCCTAGTCGTCGAATTGCCATATTTTGCTCCAATCTTCCATTCGTTCCAATTCAATTTCTGATGTTCTCTTTTCTTGTTATCTCTAGCAAAAACAACAAAAACCTTCCTCAAAATACAATATCATCATATAAAATTCAAAAATACAAATAACGTCAAATGCAAAATTATCAACACATCAGTTATTTATTTATTTTTAACATCTAATATATATATATATATATATATGTCTCATTCCCTATGGATGGAAAAGATATATTTTACTTTTATATATGATATAAAATATTTTGGTGATATAAATATAATAACGAATGTTTAGGTGTTAGATATGTAAATATAAAGGAAGTGTGTGGTATAAATAACCTCCTTTCTTATTTGTAGATTAAACAGTGAGATTTTGGCTTATGTTTAAATTGATTGTAAAATTTATATACATGATACATAATTTTTATGTATTTATGTATATAATGTCTAAAGTTTGATATTTACACTTATAACACCTTAGTTTCAAGAAATCATTCATGAAAATGTGTATTTTACTTTTAAAAATATGATTTATGTGTCAAAGAAAATTTTATCATCAAACATGAATCTCTTTCAAGTTCAAATTCTAGATTGATTGGGCTCTGATACTAACAAGTTTATAATCAAACTAAGTGCATCAAACCTAATGACTAAGAAAGTGATCCAATACGAATCTTAAGAAGCTCAGATTAAAATACTTAAAGTGTAGTCAAATATTTTAATGTATCTATTAGAAGGTCAAATATTTTTGCATGCTTATGGTCAAATTGAGCATATCGACAAGAGAAATCCAATGAGTCAAACATCATTAAATTAAGAGGTTATTAAGACTCTTAAAAAAATAAAAATGATCAAGAAAATTAATGTGGAATATCTAATAAAATGTTTTGGAAGATTGACAAAATTTATCAAAATGTCTCTCTAAAATATTATAAATAGGCTCACTTCTTCACTTGAATGGAAAGGAGGATGAGAAGAGGGAAAACTACTGCTAAAGCTAAACACTTGAAGCTCCCGTAGTTGTCACTAGTCACTCGAAATTGTAACCGACCACCAAAGTTCATCACTGACAACAAACGTTGTCATCAATCACTAAAAGTAGTGGTCCACCACCAAAGTAGTGATCGACCACTAAAGATCATCGTCGAGCACTAGAGGTCATCATGAACCACCGAGGTCACCTTTATAATAGATACATGTAATATAATAATAATAATAATAATAATAATAATAATAATAATAATAATAATAATAGTTCTAACTCAATCATATTTATTAAAAATGTGTATATAAAGTGCATATGATGTAAGTTATTTTAAATTTTCAGTCATTAGTTGTTGGGAGGATTCAGGCGTCTAATGAAAGCATGAAAAGCAACACTTGAATCTACTATCCAAGATTCAGTGTTGACAAAAGATAACACTATAGACTCATTTTGGATTTCACCGGTGGAGATATTAGTAGAGAAACTATTTTCTTGTCCTTAACCATCTCCTCTCCTTGGAGCTTTGCAGTCCTTAAAATGCTCATTCTTATCACAGTTCTAACATTCCTCCCTGCTTGAATTGGGATTTTGTTTTCTTGGACTTAGATCTACATCAACCTATATTCCTGCCTATATTTCTTCCCATGTTATCAGCATTCAATGCAAAATTTGAAGACTCATCATTTACTTCTTTTTTGTGAACTTCTTCATTCAACATCAGTCCCACGATATCATCAAAGTTCAACTTCAAATTCTCTAAAGAATTACTCACCGTTGTTACCAAGCCATCCTAACTATCTGACACTGAAGATAGTATCACCAATGTTATGATCTCATCATCAACCTTGAACGCCATAGAACACAACTGGCTCGTCACAATGTTGAGGTTATTGAGATGCTCCACCGCTAAACTGTCTTCCACCATCTTCATGTTGAATAAAATTTTCATTAAAAATCCTTATTGGAATTAGAAGGATTTTCGTACATCTTGGTCAGTGCCATCATGAGATTTACTAAGTTTTCTCATTAACAATGTTGAATACAACAGACGAGGAAAGTGACAACCTGATTAAACCTAGTATCATTTGATCCAATACTTCCCATTCCTCCATAGACACAAACTCAAAATTCCTTAAGATTTCTTATAGTGACAAATATAATTGTTTCTGATACATCAAATCTTCCACCTGCATCTTCCAGAAAGCTAAGTTCGTTCCATTGAACTTCTTCACTTTAAACCTTGCTTCTTCGATCATTGATCCCACTCGAATCGAGCATTGCTTTAATATAAATTTGATAGGAATATCCTAAGAAAAATTTCCAACTTTACCAGAGCAGATCAATTAGAAACTAAACCTCTCCACCGAATAATCGGATCGTACAAGATTCGAGGAAACCAGAATGAATATAAGTACAATCAAAGCAGCTAAAAAAGCACATGAGAATTTTACATAGAAAAATCCGAGAACAAGAAAAAACCATGGAGTCACACCACCAAAAATCCTGTTATGAAAGTTTGAAAGTTCTTACAAAGAACTCACAATAGTTTTCTCTTTACACAAAGAAGCTTACAGGATAAAAAATCACATGACACAGAAACTTACAGTACAAAAATATTATGAATAAAAGTGCAATCAAAGCAGCCAGAAAAGCACGAGAAAATTTTACGTGGAAAATCCAAGAATAAGAAAAAACCACAGAGCCACACCACTAAAAATTTGGTTATGAAAGTTTGAAAGTTTTTACAAAAAACTCACAACAGTTTCCTCTCTACACAAAGAAACATACATGACTTGCTCCACAATCATCCCTCTGCTACCCGACGCAAAAAATCACGTCGAATCACCGAAATCCACATCTTCAACTCTTCTCACTTTCACTGAGATGCTTGTCAAAAAACACACAGGAAGAACATCTAAGCCCTAATGTTCACGTTGCTTGAAATTGAGATTAAAAACCAAATTCCGTCAAAAGAAAACTACTCCCGGAGCCTATGCGCCAGTACTTGGTGCATAGGCTATGATCTTTTGATATTGTTGCCCACTATTGGGTGCCTATTCACCCAAAGGGGGGTGCATAAGCACCATCTCCTCTGCCAGCACCCACTCAAATTGGACTCATATGTGCCAATTGCCGACACATAGGCGCCGACCCTTCTGTGAGGAGCACCTAGAAGTTGGGGCATATGTGTCGAGTGTTCTATATGCGCCTCGGCTCCACACAACATAAAAAATATCTTGTTAAATCCTTCAATTTGAGTTTCTCAATGATTAAAGCACTTTTATAACTTAATCTATCAATAAATTCATCACATGGATATCTTCGATGATTTATTCAAGCCAACCACACAGATAAAACATTTTTCCAGAAAACTCAACTTCGCCAATATTTTCGCCTTCTCAACAACGTTGCTAATAACTTTAATTGTAGTTAATCTTATCGGCTATCAAGCCTTCAACATGCCACTTTTTTTTCAATACAACAATGATTCTCTTATCATATTCCCTTCAATATAAAGGTATATGCTACATGAGTCACTTAACATTTAAAAATCTAATTACTAGTCGAATATTCAACAATCCACAAGATGACATTGGATACTTTATTGTCTTTAGGCCACATGAGTAAACTTTAACATTTTAAACTATTATCATTGCGTCAAGCCTTTAAACTTCCTAATAAATATCATTTTTTAATATAGAAATGAGGCATTTTACCTTGTCTAGAAATGAACTCATTTGTATATGTGAAAGAGAGGCACTCCTTACCATTTATCTCTTCCATTTTTTTTTTCCTTTCCTTACAATACTATGTGATCGGCCTACTATATGTTATCATTCACTAGCACATATCATTATTTGCAAACTTCTCCTATATCATATTATAGTCATTGGCTATAAAATTGAACCACTTACACCCCAAATGGCAAGTGCCATATGTCATCTTTCTCCATTCTCTTTTTATTTATTGTTCCCTTCCTTCTACTCATAAAAGATAAAAATTCATTGCACCTTTTCGTAGGGAAAACAATATTGCATCCGGACTTCGGACTCAATATTTTCTTCCTTGAAGGCCCCTCCCTCACTCTGCTTCTCTTCTTTCATTTAGAAAAAAAAAACGACTTCTCCGTGCATCGCTTCTTTTTGTCCGAACGCAGATTACTTCTGGACTCTCCCCCTCTTAGACCCCTTCCTCACTGTGCTTCTCTTCTTTCATTTAGAATGATCAAATAATATCTCCTCTTGGAGAACTGTCTTCTTCCTTAGAGAGCCACATCGGATCATCTCTCTTATTGTTCATAATATATATTTTATAATTTAAGAAATTATTATAATTAAAATTTTAAATTTATTTAAATAAAACTATTTGTATAAATATTGTTTAACTCATGCGCTAATACTCCCATATCCAATTATTGTGATGTGACCAAATGATATTTTACAAGGATCATTTACATAGGTACCACCCAATTTTTATATATTTACATATAAAATGCTTATATTTTGTTTTTTTATATTTATACCTTTTAAATATTCCACATCACATAAAAAATATCACTAATTTAGCTTATTTAAGGTGAACTATTGAAGTTCCCATCGGGAGAAAAAAAAATATTTTTATTAATCAAAGAAATTAAAATTAAATTTTGCTAACTATAAGGGTCTGTTTGAAGCTTGAAGCTACTGAAGAATAATCTGATTTTATAAAAAATTGTGGTGGTTATTATAATTTTTTTAAAATAAAAGTCACACCGTAACTAGAAAACTGCAACCTCGTTTAGCCAGGACCGATGAAAAAATGCTGATTTTAGCGGCAACATTTTTTAAAAAACTGTGAAAATGCATGTTATCCAAACGAGCAATAAGTTTTATTTATTTATTTATTATTCTTTAGGATATGTATTTACATTTCTAACACTTAAATTTTACTTTTTTTACATTTATGTCAACTAAGTGTCCAAATCTTTCATATCACATAAAAAATCACATTTTAGATCTTTGAAAATGGTTGAAAATGAAGTTTGTGTTTCATATATGTAAATAAATAAGAATTGAGTGGTATTCATGCCATGTTTATATTTAATGGTACCCAAACAATAAATGTAGAAATTTTTGCTATTTTCAAAGTTCACTAGAAATTAAACATGTTTTCACTATTTACAATTTCGACTAAGTTGTTATTTTTTGGAAGGCAGAACAAATTACATCAGTATTAGAAAGGGCGCCCAGCCGCACAGGCGCAAAGTCGGAGTGGGAATGCAAGAGACGCCTAGGCGTCGTGTTGATCTACATAGCGCCAATGCGCCCAAGAGACGCCTAGGTGCCTCGACGCCCACTTCGAGCACCTCCTTGCCTTGATTTAGTCAGGGCTCACCCAGGTGCTATTTTGAGCCAGTGTTGCATTTCGAGGCACGACTACGCCCAAATTCATGATTACAATCAGAGAAAGCAGAATGACAATGCCCGGGAGCAACGCGTAGGTGCCAGGAGCCATTTGTACATAGTTAAGGATTTAATCCCTCGTTTCATGAGAAACACTCTTAAACACGTAGTAAACTCTTGAAGGGCTTTTTACATGAGCAGTGAAGTTCAAGAGGCGTATTTTGGAGCATGCTAATTCTCTTGTGTGATCAAGAGAGGATTTGGTGTAGAATTTTTGTGATTTTCAGTGTTTTAGAGAGAATATCTGAGCGGCGAAAATCGATGCACATTTCTCCTTTTATAGTGAAGTTCTGATGTAGCGTGACTCCATAATTTTTCTCCGTTCTCGAGTTTTTTCACGTTAAATCTGAATGTGTTTTTCTGTAATTACTTTTTTTGTGCTTTTCTGCTCAATAATTTGCTTCGAATTTTTCAAATCGGTGCGATCTTATTTTCTATGATATGGTCGAAGCTCTAGTATTCCAATCCAAACTTTTTCAACTAATAAAATTAAGCCTAATTTTATATTTCTACACAAGCATATTGTTTAATTGTTTGTTTCAGTTAATCAAAATCATGTGCTTCAATCTACTACATATGAGTTTAGACTTCTCATACATGCTTTAGCTTAACATAAAATCAACTGGTGCAGGCCAGGCAAAGCGGACAAAATAAATGGTATCATCAAACTTGTTTTTGAACATTGATGTGAGAGCGAAAAAGGACAAATCAATACTTGGGCTAAACAAATGTCTATTTCAAACAATGTTGTGACAACATTTTCTTTACCTAAATATGTCATATGTCTTGGACTATATATATCACATCATTATTTTCTTTTATCTTCCTCCTTTCTCTATTATTATCAGAGGAATATTGTGAATGCATTATGTGGTTTGTGGCTCCGGTGGGTCACGATTCTTACCTACGAAGTTGATGAAGATTCGTGAACCGATTACTCCTATGACGTATTCACATGATTCCGCTGGGTTGTTATTTATGATATTTGTGATACCTGTGTTTGAAAAGAAGTGATGACTGATATAAAGAGCTCCAATGAGAGAAGAAAATTAATACGTGTGAGATTTAGGGTCCGTTTGGGGAGGCGGCGCGACACTGCACCACAGTTTTTTCTGTTTCGGTAAACTGCATTTTGATAGCTTTTTCAAAAAAGCTATCGTTGAAATTTGGGTTTCTCCATCGGCCACGGCTAAGTGTGGTGGTAGCTTTCTAGCTGCAGTTTGATTTTATCTACGAAAAAAAGAATTAAAATAGCTACCACAGTTTTTTTAACATTAAATTATTTTTCAGTAGTTTCACAACTATTTTTTAATAAGCTGAAACATCCCCAAACAGACCATTAGAGTTCAATTTGAGGATACTTTGCTTGTTGGTTAGATGGTAGGACTTGAAATTACACCAACTAGCTAAATAAATCTTGAAAAATGTCCCACTTTTATCCNATATGATATAAAATATTTTGGTGATATAAATATAATAACGAATGTTTAGGTGTTAGATATGTAAATATAAAGGAAGTGTGTGGTATAAATAACCTCCTTTCTTATTTGTAGATTAAACAGTGAGATTTTGGCTTATGTTTAAATTGATTGTAAAATTTATATACATGATACATAATTTTTATGTATTTATGTATATAATGTCTAAAGTTTGATATTTACACTTATAACACCTTAGTTTCAAGAAATCATTCATGAAAATGTGTATTTTACTTTTAAAAATATGATTTATGTGTCAAAGAAAATTTTATCATCAAACATGAATCTCTTTCAAGTTCAAATTCTAGATTGATTGGGCTCTGATACTAACAAGTTTATAATCAAACTAAGTGCATCAAACCTAATGACTAAGAAAGTGATCCAATACGAATCTTAAGAAGCTCAGATTAAAATACTTAAAGTGTAGTCAAATATTTTAATGTATCTATTAGAAGGTCAAATATTTTTGCATGCTTATGGTCAAATTGAGCATATCGACAAGAGAAATCCAATGAGTCAAACATCATTAAATTAAGAGGTTATTAAGACTCTTAAAAAAATAAAAATGATCAAGAAAATTAATGTGGAATATCTAATAAAATGTTTTGGAAGATTGACAAAATTTATCAAAATGTCTCTCTAAAATATTATAAATAGGCTCACTTCTTCACTTGAATGGAAAGGAGGATGAGAAGAGGGAAAACTACTGCTAAAGCTAAACACTTGAAGCTCCCGTAGTTGTCACTAGTCACTCGAAATTGTAACCGACCACCAAAGTTCATCACTGACAACAAACGTTGTCATCAATCACTAAAAGTAGTGGTCCACCACCAAAGTAGTGATCGACCACTAAAGATCATCGTCGAGCACTAGAGGTCATCATGAACCACCGAGGTCACCTTTATAATAGATACATGTAATATAATAATAATAATAATAATAATAATAATAATAATAATAATAATAATAATAGTTCTAACTCAATCATATTTATTAAAAATGTGTATATAAAGTGCATATGATGTAAGTTATTTTAAATTTTCAGTCATTAGTTGTTGGGAGGATTCAGGCGTCTAATGAAAGCATGAAAAGCAACACTTGAATCTACTATCCAAGATTCAGTGTTGACAAAAGATAACACTATAGACTCATTTTGGATTTCACCGGTGGAGATATTAGTAGAGAAACTATTTTCTTGTCCTTAACCATCTCCTCTCCTTGGAGCTTTGCAGTCCTTAAAATGCTCATTCTTATCACAGTTCTAACATTCCTCCCTGCTTGAATTGGGATTTTGTTTTCTTGGACTTAGATCTACATCAACCTATATTCCTGCCTATATTTCTTCCCATGTTATCAGCATTCAATGCAAAATTTGAAGACTCATCATTTACTTCTTTTTTGTGAACTTCTTCATTCAACATCAGTCCCACGATATCATCAAAGTTCAACTTCAAATTCTCTAAAGAATTACTCACCGTTGTTACCAAGCCATCCTAACTATCTGACACTGAAGATAGTATCACCAATGTTATGATCTCATCATCAACCTTGAACGCCATAGAACACAACTGGCTCGTCACAATGTTGAGGTTATTGAGATGCTCCACCGCTAAACTGTCTTCCACCATCTTCATGTTGAATAAAATTTTCATTAAAAATCCTTATTGGAATTAGAAGGATTTTCGTACATCTTGGTCAGTGCCATCATGAGATTTACTAAGTTTTCTCATTAACAATGTTGAATACAACAGACGAGGAAAGTGACAACCTGATTAAACCTAGTATCATTTGATCCAATACTTCCCATTCCTCCATAGACACAAACTCAAAATTCCTTAAGATTTCTTATAGTGACAAATATAATTGTTTCTGATACATCAAATCTTCCACCTGCATCTTCCAGAAAGCTAAGTTCGTTCCATTGAACTTCTTCACTTTAAACCTTGCTTCTTCGATCATTGATCCCACTCGAATCGAGCATTGCTTTAATATAAATTTGATAGGAATATCCTAAGAAAAATTTCCAACTTTACCAGAGCAGATCAATTAGAAACTAAACCTCTCCACCGAATAATCGGATCGTACAAGATTCGAGGAAACCAGAATGAATATAAGTACAATCAAAGCAGCTAAAAAAGCACATGAGAATTTTACATAGAAAAATCCGAGAACAAGAAAAAACCATGGAGTCACACCACCAAAAATCCTGTTATGAAAGTTTGAAAGTTCTTACAAAGAACTCACAATAGTTTTCTCTTTACACAAAGAAGCTTACAGGATAAAAAATCACATGACACAGAAACTTACAGTACAAAAATATTATGAATAAAAGTGCAATCAAAGCAGCCAGAAAAGCACGAGAAAATTTTACGTGGAAAATCCAAGAATAAGAAAAAACCACAGAGCCACACCACTAAAAATTTGGTTATGAAAGTTTGAAAGTTTTTACAAAAAACTCACAACAGTTTCCTCTCTACACAAAGAAACATACATGACTTGCTCCACAATCATCCCTCTGCTACCCGACGCAAAAAATCACGTCGAATCACCGAAATCCACATCTTCAACTCTTCTCACTTTCACTGAGATGCTTGTCAAAAAACACACAGGAAGAACATCTAAGCCCTAATGTTCACGTTGCTTGAAATTGAGATTAAAAACCAAATTCCGTCAAAAGAAAACTACTCCCGGAGCCTATGCGCCAGTACTTGGTGCATAGGCTATGATCTTTTGATATTGTTGCCCACTATTGGGTGCCTATTCACCCAAAGGGGGGTGCATAAGCACCATCTCCTCTGCCAGCACCCACTCAAATTGGACTCATATGTGCCAATTGCCGACACATAGGCGCCGACCCTTCTGTGAGGAGCACCTAGAAGTTGGGGCATATGTGTCGAGTGTTCTATATGCGCCTCGGCTCCACACAACATAAAAAATATCTTGTTAAATCCTTCAATTTGAGTTTCTCAATGATTAAAGCACTTTTATAACTTAATCTATCAATAAATTCATCACATGGATATCTTCGATGATTTATTCAAGCCAACCACACAGATAAAACATTTTTCCAGAAAACTCAACTTCGCCAATATTTTCGCCTTCTCAACAACGTTGCTAATAACTTTAATTGTAGTTAATCTTATCGGCTATCAAGCCTTCAACATGCCACTTTTTTTTCAATACAACAATGATTCTCTTATCATATTCCCTTCAATATAAAGGTATATGCTACATGAGTCACTTAACATTTAAAAATCTAATTACTAGTCGAATATTCAACAATCCACAAGATGACATTGGATACTTTATTGTCTTTAGGCCACATGAGTAAACTTTAACATTTTAAACTATTATCATTGCGTCAAGCCTTTAAACTTCCTAATAAATATCATTTTTTAATATAGAAATGAGGCATTTTACCTTGTCTAGAAATGAACTCATTTGTATATGTGAAAGAGAGGCACTCCTTACCATTTATCTCTTCCATTTTTTTTTTCCTTTCCTTACAATACTATGTGATCGGCCTACTATATGTTATCATTCACTAGCACATATCATTATTTGCAAACTTCTCCTATATCATATTATAGTCATTGGCTATAAAATTGAACCACTTACACCCCAAATGGCAAGTGCCATATGTCATCTTTCTCCATTCTCTTTTTATTTATTGTTCCCTTCCTTCTACTCATAAAAGATAAAAATTCATTGCACCTTTTCGTAGGGAAAACAATATTGCATCCGGACTTCGGACTCAATATTTTCTTCCTTGAAGGCCCCTCCCTCACTCTGCTTCTCTTCTTTCATTTAGAAAAAAAAAACGACTTCTCCGTGCATCGCTTCTTTTTGTCCGAACGCAGATTACTTCTGGACTCTCCCCCTCTTAGACCCCTTCCTCACTGTGCTTCTCTTCTTTCATTTAGAATGATCAAATAATATCTCCTCTTGGAGAACTGTCTTCTTCCTTAGAGAGCCACATCGGATCATCTCTCTTATTGTTCATAATATATATTTTATAATTTAAGAAATTATTATAATTAAAATTTTAAATTTATTTAAATAAAACTATTTGTATAAATATTGTTTAACTCATGCGCTAATACTCCCATATCCAATTATTGTGATGTGACCAAATGATATTTTACAAGGATCATTTACATAGGTACCACCCAATTTTTATATATTTACATATAAAATGCTTATATTTTGTTTTTTTATATTTATACCTTTTAAATATTCCACATCACATAAAAAATATCA
The DNA here is from genome assembly GCA_002079205.1 of Phalaenopsis hybrid cultivar. Lineage (NCBI taxonomy): Eukaryota > Viridiplantae > Streptophyta > Magnoliopsida > Asparagales > Orchidaceae > Phalaenopsis > Phalaenopsis hybrid cultivar. The sequence continues at coordinate 14,603 of JXCR01066955.1, forward strand.
CTAATTTAGCTTATTTAAGGTGAACTATTGAAGTTCCCATCGGGAGAAAAAAAAATATTTTTATTAATCAAAGAAATTAAAATTAAATTTTGCTAACTATAAGGGTCTGTTTGAAGCTTGAAGCTACTGAAGAATAATCTGATTTTATAAAAAATTGTGGTGGTTATTATAATTTTTTTAAAATAAAAGTCACACCGTAACTAGAAAACTGCAACCTCGTTTAGCCAGGACCGATGAAAAAATGCTGATTTTAGCGGCAACATTTTTTAAAAAACTGTGAAAATGCATGTTATCCAAACGAGCAATAAGTTTTATTTATTTATTTATTATTCTTTAGGATATGTATTTACATTTCTAACACTTAAATTTTACTTTTTTTACATTTATGTCAACTAAGTGTCCAAATCTTTCATATCACATAAAAAATCACATTTTAGATCTTTGAAAATGGTTGAAAATGAAGTTTGTGTTTCATATATGTAAATAAATAAGAATTGAGTGGTATTCATGCCATGTTTATATTTAATGGTACCCAAACAATAAATGTAGAAATTTTTGCTATTTTCAAAGTTCACTAGAAATTAAACATGTTTTCACTATTTACAATTTCGACTAAGTTGTTATTTTTTGGAAGGCAGAACAAATTACATCAGTATTAGAAAGGGCGCCCAGCCGCACAGGCGCAAAGTCGGAGTGGGAATGCAAGAGACGCCTAGGCGTCGTGTTGATCTACATAGCGCCAATGCGCCCAAGAGACGCCTAGGTGCCTCGACGCCCACTTCGAGCACCTCCTTGCCTTGATTTAGTCAGGGCTCACCCAGGTGCTATTTTGAGCCAGTGTTGCATTTCGAGGCACGACTACGCCCAAATTCATGATTACAATCAGAGAAAGCAGAATGACAATGCCCGGGAGCAACGCGTAGGTGCCAGGAGCCATTTGTACATAGTTAAGGATTTAATCCCTCGTTTCATGAGAAACACTCTTAAACACGTAGTAAACTCTTGAAGGGCTTTTTACATGAGCAGTGAAGTTCAAGAGGCGTATTTTGGAGCATGCTAATTCTCTTGTGTGATCAAGAGAGGATTTGGTGTAGAATTTTTGTGATTTTCAGTGTTTTAGAGAGAATATCTGAGCGGCGAAAATCGATGCACATTTCTCCTTTTATAGTGAAGTTCTGATGTAGCGTGACTCCATAATTTTTCTCCGTTCTCGAGTTTTTTCACGTTAAATCTGAATGTGTTTTTCTGTAATTACTTTTTTTGTGCTTTTCTGCTCAATAATTTGCTTCGAATTTTTCAAATCGGTGCGATCTTATTTTCTATGATATGGTCGAAGCTCTAGTATTCCAATCCAAACTTTTTCAACTAATAAAATTAAGCCTAATTTTATATTTCTACACAAGCATATTGTTTAATTGTTTGTTTCAGTTAATCAAAATCATGTGCTTCAATCTACTACATATGAGTTTAGACTTCTCATACATGCTTTAGCTTAACATAAAATCAACTGGTGCAGGCCAGGCAAAGCGGACAAAATAAATGGTATCATCAAACTTGTTTTTGAACATTGATGTGAGAGCGAAAAAGGACAAATCAATACTTGGGCTAAACAAATGTCTATTTCAAACAATGTTGTGACAACATTTTCTTTACCTAAATATGTCATATGTCTTGGACTATATATATCACATCATTATTTTCTTTTATCTTCCTCCTTTCTCTATTATTATCAGAGGAATATTGTGAATGCATTATGTGGTTTGTGGCTCCGGTGGGTCACGATTCTTACCTACGAAGTTGATGAAGATTCGTGAACCGATTACTCCTATGACGTATTCACATGATTCCGCTGGGTTGTTATTTATGATATTTGTGATACCTGTGTTTGAAAAGAAGTGATGACTGATATAAAGAGCTCCAATGAGAGAAGAAAATTAATACGTGTGAGATTTAGGGTCCGTTTGGGGAGGCGGCGCGACACTGCACCACAGTTTTTTCTGTTTCGGTAAACTGCATTTTGATAGCTTTTTCAAAAAAGCTATCGTTGAAATTTGGGTTTCTCCATCGGCCACGGCTAAGTGTGGTGGTAGCTTTCTAGCTGCAGTTTGATTTTATCTACGAAAAAAAGAATTAAAATAGCTACCACAGTTTTTTTAACATTAAATTATTTTTCAGTAGTTTCACAACTATTTTTTAATAAGCTGAAACATCCCCAAACAGACCATTAGAGTTCAATTTGAGGATACTTTGCTTGTTGGTTAGATGGTAGGACTTGAAATTACACCAACTAGCTAAATAAATCTTGAAAAATGTCCCACTTTTATCCTCTAACTTGAGACTTAGAATGAAATTAACTAAAATTACAAGCGCCTGATAAACAGTCTATGATGTAGTGACACAAAGAGTATAGAGGTACAGGAGGAAATTTTATTAAATTTTGGGGGAATATACATACATACCACACCATTCTTATGTATTTACATATCTAACACCTACACATTCATATTTACATTTATACCAGTCAAATCTTTAACACCACATAAAAAAATATCACTATTACAATCTTTTTAAATGTGAAAATCATATTATTACACATAGGCTTACGACACTAACATGATTTTGGTGTAAAATATGTAAATTCATAAACATTGAATGGTATGTTGTTGCTGCTAAACAAAATTAAAAAAAAAGGTGGGAAAATTAAATTTAGGTAATTACTTACTTATCTTTTCTCACCTAGGACTTGTTTACGTCCATTTTTTTTTCTCTTTTATTTTTGAACGAATCATCAGTTTGTCAATCGTTGTATACTTCTCTTCTCCAAATAAGTATATCTTCAGGGTCATATGAATGACCCAGGGAAGAGAGGAACCGAAAAAGACGGATATACGATAGAAAAAAGAAATAAAACAAAAAGTGGAGCACCTACTTGAGATAGATCTCACAAGAAAATGTCAAATATATCCTCCCAATCAAGATCGGGCGGAGGCACCTTGCACCAATATTGGAGAAAAAATACTCACGTTGGTTACACATAACCATAGAGTCGGGTGTGGGTGTCTGTGCTGGGGTCAAGAGCACTCCCAAGTGGACCTATCACACTTGGTTAATTACATCTTAATGGATGCCCAAGAATACTCTCGATAAAATGAGTTTTGTTTGTATTATCGTGAACCTAGAGAAATTAGACATCAAAGAAATGATAATTCCATATGGGAAAGTCTCGATGCGTCAAAGCTCATGCTAAGCCATCGGGTAGAGAGTGAGTCTCTCACATCCCAAATGAGCAGCGCTCATCAACATACGAAGCCTGCGCAATAACCATAATCATCTTGATGGGAACATCCCAATACGTCAAAACACATCCGGGTCATAAGAGCAAAATACAAATCGTCGTTTCCCAAATGGGTGACAACTTATTGACATTAGGTCGTAAAGACGATACAACGAAGTCAAAGAGCGACATGGCTCAACATGGGTAGTCAAAGGAAGTGAGGAGTAATCCCTAGAAGGTAAAAGTAGCTAGGTCGAGGTACCACGAACCCGTCATCCGAAGCCCTTAAGACCACAAGTCTACCTGATAGTCAACCCAACACGTCCAGAGATCCCCGATCAGCAATCCGTGAATTGCGTCATCCGTCGGGACCTCGGTAGCCCCAAGGTTAGATGAATAAAATTCTATCATATGGCTATCGACTGGAGTTCTAACTGGTCGGACTTATACCCGTCTATGCCACTAGAAAGAAAGAGAGAGGGAGATTCAACTATGAATCTTTAAGCACTCCAACAAAAGAACTTACACCCTGAATGGGTCGGGGAGCCTTCTAAGTCCCTACATGCACGAGACAATCTCATATGTAGAAAAACGTATGATGTGCCAGTCTGATTGAAAAAGCTTAGGAGCTCCTCCTCGGGTCATGCAAATATGAATATGGTTATTAAGAGCAGTTCTTAATTATTGTTGAAACCCTATTATATGGCTTGGGTAATATCCATGCAATGCAAGCCATTTAAAAATCAGCCTCAAAGTCATGCAGGAAAGTAAAAACAGGTTTTGAAAATCCCGAATCTTTTAATCTTAAATTTTAATTTATCTTGAATCTTTTATTATGATTTTTTATATGTAGAAAAATTATAATTTTAATGTTCTTAGTGAGCATAGATTATATTTTTTGTGGAATTTCAAATGCACAAAAGTAAACAATGAAGCTCAATTCAGGCATCCCAAGCACACTACAAAAGGGAAAAACACTCAAAAAATAGTAAAAGAGAGAAAAAACACAATAGAGTCAACAACATATCCCAGGAAAATAGGAAAAACGGTTGAACTTCACATATATATGTCCAGTCCTAAGTCTATACAAAAGTATAAATTCAGAGTTAGGGTTCGTTTGGGGTAGCTTGTGCATTTTAGGATAAGCTGCTTATCCTGAAATGCGGCCCTCGGGCTGGCCGCAGGGGTCGACCCGCGAACTGTTTTTACTGTAAAAACTCAAACGCAGTTTCGGATAAGCTGGCGAAACACGCGAACCAAACTGTACGACGGCATCTTGAAAATGCCGCCCGCACTTATAAGCTGCCCCAAACGGACCCTTAAGGTACAAAAGACGAACTACCGCTTCTGGTGCTTGTCACATGGTTCAGTGCCAAATTCCCCTCAAAACATGTGCCCGTGCCTTATTTTTGATACAGACTCATCATAGGAATTTATCAAATACAATTGAAAAAAAATAATAATAGACCTAATCTTCATGAAAATAAGCATTAACGGAGAAATTCATACAACACAAAATAAATCGTGCCTTATAATTGGGGGAGCTAAATAACACATGCAAGTAAAGGATTAGATATCATTACTTGCTCCCCCATAGCAACACATGTGTGAGTGTGTATGTAGGCATGACCCCCTGCAGAAGAACGCCCTACTATACTACCATGCATGTCAAACACACTAGCACATGAAAAACAAAAAAGGTGACACATGATTAGCATAAAACAACATAACACATAACAATAGCTAAAGACGTTCAAAAATACTACCTAACATCCTAAATACTAGCCTAGCACACCATCTAACGAGAAAGTGTCCTAACTAGCATCTAAGTGCAGGGTCGGTCTCTGGGAAAAGTACGACTTTGATGGGATCGTCTTACCGGCACCACCTTAATAATTCAAGAGATCTAAAGGGTGTCACCCAAAGTAGATTTTGAAAGAAGAGTTGGCCTTACATATAGCCTAGTTTGTTATGTGTATAATTTTTAATTTATTGCAGATATAATAAGTAGAAAAAATATATTTATTTTAATTTTAAAATAATGTCCATTAAATGTGGGCCCGTAACATATATGATGACATGAGTTAGATCCCATGGATTCTTAGAACAGTCATACTCGTATCAACTTAACTCACATTGCTCACCAGGATCAACCCGACAAGCAATGCTCGTAAAGACAATGTGATCGACACTGGATCACTCACCTACCAAGCCTAGCTCGCTATTCATGCATGCATGCAAATGCAAATGTAAGCAGTCATATGACAGAAGTGTTGGGTATGTCGTGGAGCCAGTGACCTGAAATAAATGGGCATGCCAATGAGGCATTGACTTGACGAATGGGTGCGTCGTGGAGGTAGTGACCCGAAAGAATGAGTGTGCGAAAGGATACTCGAAGTGCTATCCATACAAATGATAAACACCATACAAAATGTCATGCAAGTCATACAACAAAAGAGGTGTTGTGCTCGGTCACCCATACCATCAGATGCCACGACGGAAAATTACACTTACACCAATAACGACCAGACATATATGCAAATGGCAGACACATACCAGACACAGTGCACCATGTAAGTAGGGGTTTAAACGAGTCGAACACGAGCGAATCGCCGAACACGAGCGAATCGCTCGTGTTCGACTTGTTTATATTTCGAGCTCAGAAAGTGTGTTCGTGTTCGACTCGTTTGCTTAACGAGCCGAACACGAGCCGTTCACGAATAAAGAGTCAGTTTGACAACCATAATCATGTAGCCATAAGATGTTAATGATTGGGGCAATATTTAAAACATCATTTGAATCTAATGTAATAATTTTTATTATGTTTTCTTAATTAATAATATTAATTGATTATAAATCTTTGTAGCGTTGTAGGCAATTAATTTTTTTAAAAATACTACTCATTATATATATATATAATTGATTAGTAGTATTTCGAGCTAAAACTAGCCGAACATGAACGAACAAATATTTATTCATGTTGTTCGTGTTCGGCTCGTTAACTTAGCGAACGAGTCGAACACGAGCTTTTTAACGAACCGAACACGAGCTGTTCGCGAACAACGAGCCGTTTTGACAGCCCTACATGTAGGCAAGCAAAGCATACTCATGCACATGCATAACATGTACTATGCAAGAGATCAATTGACTGGGTTAGGGCAGCTGATCAAACCCAAGTGATCTTGGTATGCCTGCGATGGCCGATTGAGGCATAAGTGGTGTCAATCGATCTGGGATGACAAATCGAGGCAAAGTGACATGTCGATCGTGTCAGGGCAGCCAGTCGAGGTAAAGTGAAATGTCGACATGGTCGGGGTGGTCGATCAAGACAAAGTGACATGACATCCGGGTCGAGGCGGACGATCGAGACAAAGTGGCATGTCAATCAGGTCTGGATTGATCGAAATCAGGATTTTATTGGCATAATCCCAAGCACACTACAAAAGGG
>JXCR01066963.1:0-10516 GCA_002079205.1 Phalaenopsis hybrid cultivar
CGCTTCTCCCGCCTTCGTCTGGGTTCACGAATTTGGAGCCCGCTCTGTCGATTCGCGATAAAAGGAGTAGAGAGGACTAGCGATTGTATTAGAGGAAACGAATAGCAAGGTACAGGCTCTCTCTCGTTCGCTTAGGCGTGTTGCTCACGGGAAGATCAATGGAGCTACTCTAAAATTCTGTCTCTGCAACTCCAACTGATCCATGTAAATCTGTGTACCTGTGTTTCTCTATTTTGCATTTTTCTCGTTCCAATTTTTCATTTTATTGTCATCGTTTTTCACAACAATTGATATCAGAGCGATAGATGAAGCGATGATATCAGGAATTTAGAAATTTGATGGCACGAATTTCGGATACTGGAGGATGCAGATAGACCACTATCTCTATGGGGATCTTCCTTTACTGGGAAAGAGACTGGAAAAGATGGAAGATGTTGAATGAAATTTGTTAGATCAAGAAGTTCTGGGAGTTATTTGATTAACTCTATCGAGATCTGTTGCACACAACGTCGTCAAGAAAAGTACAACTGCAGATTTCATGACAATTTTGTCAGGTATGTATGAAAAGTCATCAACGAATAACAAGATGCATTTGATGAAAAAGTTATTTAATTTGAAGATGTTGGAAGATACAACTGTTGCAAAACATCTGAATGATTTTAATAACATCACAAATCAATTATCGTTAGTGAAAATTAAATTTGATGATGAGATACGTGTATTGATATTGTTAGTTTTATTGTCAAATAGCTATGAAACATTGATAATGGTCATTAGCAATTTTGTAGGTAAATATAAGTTGAAATGTGATGATATTCATGATTTGATTTTGGTTGAGGAGCGCATAAAAGATTCTGACGAACCATCTAGTTTGAGTTCATCATTGAATGTTGATAAAAAAAAAAGATCACATGACAAAAACCCAAATAGAGAAATATCAAAATCAAAACACAAAACAAGAATAAGTCAGGGTCTGATCAGCTAGCAACCTGATGAAATTGTGGAAAAGATGGACATATAAAGAAAAACTGCAAAAGTCTTAAGACAGAACGTCAGTGTTAATGTTGTAACTGAATAAATGTGGTTGCATTATTGCTGGCAATTCAAAGTTCTATTAACGAGTGAATACTAGATTCAGGGGTTTCCTTCCATACATCTTCTCACCGAGAGTTGATGCAGAATTATGTTGCAGGTGAATTTTGTATGACATGATCTACACTCAACACACATTTTCAAAATGTTGAATTCAATTTGTCAATGGATTCACATATTAAGGGTAGAATTAGAAAAAGAGAAGAGAATGAGTTGTAGAGTAGAGAGAAAGTGGGAGAATAAAAAAGTAATGTATTAATTTCTCGAATGTCTATCTATGTAATAGGAGGGAAACCCCTCACATTAACTTTTCATCTTATTTAGGATTATTTGCTCTATAAAATATGAATAATTTGTGATTATAAATAGATTCCTTGGGATCTCTAGCAACTCGAATATGTACTTTATTGCTTCGGGCATATATATAAAAGTTATCTCTGATGTCTTTTCTTCCTTCAACACTATCTTTGACCACCTTTAGCCTTATGCTTTGTAATATTGGTTGTCGCATCAATTATCTAGTCGGTCTGTTTGGCCATAGATTAATGTTCAAAAAGAACTGTTCTAGGAAAGTTGTTCTGAGCGAACAAATTTGAAAAGCTCTTTTTTTGGACAATTTAACGAATGTAGTTGGATGAATGTAGCTGGACATATGATAACTAGAAGAATGAAGTTTAGGTGAATGCAATTAAACAAATGAGAGATAAACAATTGGTTGTTGGGCAAATGACAACTGAATGAATGACAACTGAATGAATACAGTTGGTCGAATGACAGTTGAATGAATACAATTTCTTGGTTCAAGGGTTTTTTTGGTCACACAATATGAAATATGTGGTATGCATTGAAAAGTCTATTTATTTTATTTATATTTTGAATTAAACTAAAACAGTTTTAGGGAGGTAATTATTTTTAAAAGCCATAAAAAATACCAAAAAGATATTTTGAGTATTTTTTAAGAATAAATTGATTTTTTTTAAAATAAAAAATAAAAAAATATGCAAAAAATAACATACCAACATGTATATAAAAGTAGAAACAAAAAAAATGAGAATACCTCAATTGTATTCACTGTCTTAGGGCTTGTTTAAGATCAATTTTATTTTTAATTTTTGTTTATTTAGTGTGTTTTTAATATATTTTTTANCTGCAACTCCGACTGAACCATGTAAATCTGTGCCTGTGTTTCTCTATTTTGCATTTTTCTCCTTCCAATTTTTCATTTTATTGCCGTCGTTTTTCACAACAATTGATATCAGATCTATAGTTCAGGTATGAAGGAAAGCGATGACCGTAGATGAAGCGATGATATCAGGAATTCAGAAATTTGATGGCATGAATTTTAGATACTGGAGGATGTAGATAGACCACTATCTCGGGCATCTTCTTTTACTGGAAAAGAGACCGAAAAAGATGGAAGATATTGAATGAGATTTGTTAGATCGACAAGTTCTATGGGTTATTTGATTAACCCTGTCGAGATCCGTTGCACACACTGTCATCAAAGAAATGACTACTGCAGATCTCATGACAGCTTTGTCAAGTATGTATGAAAAGTCATCAGCGAATAACAAGATGCATTTGATGAAAAAGTTATTCAATTTGAAGATGATGGAAGATACAACTGTTGCAAAACATCTGAATGATTTTAATAACATTACAAATCAATTATCGTCAGTGAAAATTGAATTTGATGTGAGATACATGCATTGATATTGTTAGTTTTATTGTCAAATAGTTAGAAAACATTGATAATGGTCATTAGCAATTCTACATGTAAATCTAAACTGAAATATGATGATATTCATGATTTGATTTTGAATGAGGAGAAGCACATAAAAGATTCTGTTGAGACATCAAGTTTGAGTTCATCATTAAATGTTGACTCCAAAGATAGATTACATGACAAAAACTCAAACAAAAAAATATCAAAATCAAAATACAAAAACAAGAACAAGTCAGGGTCTGGTCAGCTAGCAACATGATGAAATTGTGGAAAAGCTGAACATATAAAGAAGAACTGCAAAAGTCTCAAGACAGAATGCCAGTGCTAATGTTGTAACTGAAGAAGTGTGGTTGCATTATTGCTGGCAGTTCAAAGTTCTATTAATGAGTGGATACTGGATTCAGGGGTTTCCTTCCATACATCTTCCCACCGAGAGTTGATGCAAAATTATGTTGCAGGTGATTTTTTTATGACATGATCTACACTCAACACACATTTTCAAAGTGTTGAATTCAATATGTCAATGGATTCACATGTTAAGGGTAGAATTAGAAAAGGAGAAGAGTATGAGTTGTAGAGAAGAGAGAAAGTGGGAGAGAGTAAACAAATATTGTATTAATTTCTCTAATGTCTATTTATGTAATAGGAGGAAAACCCCTCACATTAACTTTTCATCTTATTTAGGTTTATTTGCTCTATAAAATATGTATAATTTGTGATTATAAATAGATTCATTGGGATCTCAAGCAACTCGAATATGTACTTTATTTCTTCGGGCATATATATCAAAGTTATCTCTGATGTCTTTTCTTCCTGCAACACTATCTCTGACTGCCTTTAGCCTTATGCTTTGTAATGTTGGTTGCCGCATCAATTATCTAGTCGGTCTGTTTGGTCATGGATGAATGTTCTAAAACAACTGTTCTAGGAAAGTTGTTCTGAGCGAACAAATTTGGGGAGCTCTTTTTTTGGACATTTTGACGAATGTAGCCGGATGAATGTAGTTAGACATATGACAACTAGAAGAATGGAGTTTAGGTGAATGCAATTAAACGAATGACAGATAAACGACTGGTTGTTGGGCAAGTAGCAACTGAATGAATGACAACTAAATGAATACAGTTGGTCGAATGACAGTTGAATGAATACAGTTTCTTGGTTCAAGAGTTTTTTTTGTCACATAATAAAAAGTATGTGGTATGTATGGAAAAATCCATTTATTTTATTTATATTTTGAATTAAACTAAAACATTTTTAGGGTGATAATTATTTTTAAAAGCCATCAAAAAATACCAAAAAGATATTTTTGAGTGTTTTTAAGAATAAATTGATTTGTTTTTTAAAATAAAAAATAAAAAAATATGCAAAAAATAACATACCTACACGTATATAAAAGTAGAAACAAAAAAAAAATGAAAAGACCTCAATTGTGTTCACTATCTTAGGGCTTGTTTAAGATCAATTTTATTTTTAATTTTTGTTTATTTAGTGTGTTTTTAATATATTTTTATTTTTTATTTCTAAAAAAAATTAATTTATTTTTGAAAATACTCGAAACAATTTTTTAAGTGTTTTAAGTATTATTTAAAATCAGAGCATTTTAATCAAAATATATTTTATTTTAAATCAAAATATAAACAAAATAAAACAATAAATAATAAATAAAAAAGAAAAGGCAAAAAACAAACAAAAAAAAAAATAAAATGATCCCAAATAAATCCTTAGCTTTTAAATTTGATAATGTGTAGTCTAATAATAGAGGTTCTGAAGATACTCTATCATGAATAGGATTTGTTATAAGCTTGAAATTTCCAGGGCCGTCGCAGTTGTCAATTTATTTCACTAGCATTCAAAAGTAATTTAATCTTATTATTAAAAGTGAGTTAATGCAATTGTTTAGTTTAGACATAAAAAAATTGAGCTTTTATTCTTAAAACCTTTTTCTAATATTGAGAAGTAACTTTCAATCTTTAGAGATAGTAAGTCGCCTTAAGTCTTGTTCTCATACTTATACAAATTAAATATGAAATTGGATAAAAATGAAATTCATAATAGTCCAAGAATAACAAATAAATATATGAACAAAGTTCTCGAGAAGTAATTTTAAGCAGACAAGACAAATCATTTTAAGCAGACAAGACATAAATCACTGCAGCTCATAATAGATAACTGAAGAGTCAATGAAACAAATTGAGCTTCAATGCATGCAAATCACCAAAATGCAAGGGATTGCATGTTTGAATTTTCTTTCACGTGTAATTTCATTACATGGTATGCCTGTCTCATATTGTAATTATGCTCAAAGAAAATTTAGTCTTTATCTATCTTAGCTTTGGTTTCTCTCTTTTATTTTCTAAGGCTTTGTAGTTAATTTCATCCTCCTCCTGCCCTATTGTCCAAAATCTTTAAGGCTTATTTGAGATCATTTTTATTTTCCATTTTTTTATTTTTGCTTTTGCTTTTATTTTAAAAATATATTTGTTTAGAATTTTTTTTTGCATGCTTAAAGCTTCTTTTTAAGAACACCTAAAATATCTAAAAGTTATTTTGAGTATTTTTAAAAATAACTTGTTATACCATATCAAACATGTTTTATCTTAACTTAAAAAATAAACAAAATACACTTTAAAAAAAAAAACAAAACAAAACAAAAGGTCAAAATCAAAAGTGATCCCAAATGGCACATTAGTATTCTTCTACTCATAAGTTATACACAATAATAAGTCAAATCATCTCAGCAACAATCTTAAGATTTTTTTTGGTATGGCTGGAGCTTTTTTTAAATACAATTGTAAAATTGTTATGGGAAAATCAACTATTTCAAAAATTATTTTGGGTATTATAAATATTTTTCTTTCATAAAAGTCAAGCAACAATTTTCTTAAAACTGCCACATTTTAGTAAATCTAGTTGTAAAAGACGATTTCCCATTACAAAAATTTTTAAAAAACAAAATGAAAAAAGACATACTAATATAGAGCTCCCCTACATTAGTTTAGTGTTTTTTAGGGTTTTGGAAAATGATGTTATCTGTTGCGTGCCAAAAAGTTTGTGGCAATAGAGTGATATTTTAACTACAGCGTTGTACAGAGATCTAAATATACACAGATAAAAGAAAAGTACCAAAAGAAGACTCCAAATTTTTTTGCCTGGAAAAAACATGGAAAAAAAACTATGGGGTTTAGCCTAGTCAAAGTAATCCACTATATAATTGTAAATACATAGGTTCATTTCTATAATAGCCATGATTTGTTATAATAACGATAGTTGGTCAGAAAGGTTTAAGTGATGAATGTAGTAGTAATTGGTCGTAGCGGTCGTAGTTAAAAACTGCAATAGTGAAAGTTGGTGCAGAGATCGTAGTTGGAAACTATAATAACAGTAGTTGGCTACAAAATGTCGTAGTTAATTTCTATAAAGACGATAGTTAGCTATAAAAGTTATAGTTGATGGATGTAAAGTGTCAATTGACCACAAAGACCATAGTTGAAAATTATAACGATAGTTGGCCACAAAAGCGACGGTTGGTTGCTATAAAGGCAGTAGTTGGTCATAACGGTTGTAATTGGTAGTTGTAATAGTAATAGTTGGCCACAGAGACTATAGTTGGAAGTTGTAATAGTAGTGGTCAACAAAAAATATTATAGTTAGCTGCTACAAAGACAGTACTTAGCTATGAAAGATGCAGTTAGTGACTGTAATAGCCAGTTGGCCATAAATGTTATAGTTGGCAGTTGTAACGATAGTAGTTGACCACAAATGTCATAGTTAGTTGCTACAAAGGCAATAGTTGGTTGTAAAAGTTGTAATCGATGGTTGCAGTCCATAGAAGCCATGGTTGAAAGTTGTAAAGTAGTATTCTATAATAAAGTTTGTAGTTGCTTAATGCACAGACAATATTAGCCACAAAGATTGCCTTTAGTTGGCTACAAAGACCGTTGTTAATGTCTGTAACAGCGAAAGTTGACCATAGAGGCTGTAATTGAAAAATGTAACAGTAATAATTAGTCATATAGGCCATAGCTGATGATTGTAATATCATCAAATGAATGTAGTTGGAAGCTGTAACAGTAGTTGTTGCCCACACATATCTAGTTGGTGAATGCAATATTGTCAGTTAGTCACATAAACTATAGTTGGTCACCGAAATAGCGTCAGTTAGCCATAAAGGTCGTAATTGATGACTACAATATCGTCAGTAGGTTGTACTTGAAAGTTGTAATATTGGTAATTGATCACATAGGTCATAGTTGGTGACTACAATATCATGAGTTGACCGCATAAGTCATAGTTGATGACTGCAATATAGACAGTTAGTCATAGAGACTGTATTTATCAACTACAACAGCATCAGTCAGCAACATAGACCATAGTTGAAAGTTATTACAATAATAGTTGGCTACATAGATAGTAGTTGGCAGCTGAACCCCTTCTCTTGAGGTTATAAATTTACACTGAAGTGTATTTGTCTTTATACAAGATAAAGAAAAATATAAGTGTTAGGAACAATCCTTATATTATGGCTATGGTAGTCATAAGCAGTGGCCACTGGTAGTCAATGGTCGGCAACAGGAAGTGGTGACGACTAACGGTGATTGGTGATAGTCGACTACTACGGAGACCAAAAGTTATTGACTGGTCTTCAATGCATTACAGTCGTATTTGAGATATGTTGTCATTTGTAAGCAGGGGTGGTCGGCGATCGGCGGTCGGAGGTTTGCGGCTGCAAGAAGTGATGGTCGGTCGTGGTCGGCAATGGTCGACAATGATCGGTGGTTACGGNCGTCGTCATTTGTAAGCAAGGGTGGTCGGCGATCGACGGCCGGAGGTTTGCGGCTGCAAGAAGTGATGGTCGGTCGTGGTCGGCAATGGTCGACAATGATCGGTGGTTACGGAGGCCGGAAGTTATCGCAGGCCATCAGTCCCAAACGGGCTCTGGAATTCATCTTATTCTCCTTCTCCCCCTCAACTAAAGCGATTTTTTAACGATTTGAGCGTCTTAATGATCTTGGAATTGAGTGATCTTAGGTTCGTTGGATTGCTCTCGTTGAGATACTCGATTTGATTATAAATAAGTTGAATTTGGAGTTTATTTAATCATTCAATTTATGATTCAAAACCTCCAAATGTGCTAAAGACTTGATTGACCCAAATTGAACCAATTTTGGTATCAATGGGTTTGTCTTGTCAAGACGGTCAGTTATATTATAAATTTGCTAAAATCGGGGTCCAAATGACCTTAAATTTGAATTTGGATGATTATTTATAAAAAATGNTGCTCGTTGGATTGCTCTCGTCGAGAAGCTCGATTTGATTATAAATACGTTGAATTTCGAGTTTATTTAATCATTCAATTTATGATTCAAAACCTCCAAATGTGCTAAAGACTTGATTGACCCAAATTGAACCAATTTTGGTATCAAAGGGTTTGTCTTGTCGAGACGGTCAGCTGTATTATAAATTTGCTAAAATTGGGGTCCAAATGACCTTAAATTTGAATTTGGATGATTATTTATAAAAAATGCATCAAGCTTTGCACTAGATGACAAAAATTCATTGATGACACATCACTGTTAAACTTCTGTTTTGAGATGTGTAGCTCAAAACATACTGTGTTAAGTCAATATTTGGTTAGTACTACAATGTGTTAATACTATAAGCACTAGGGAAAAACCAACTAAATTGAATTATTATTTAGTGTTTTAACCAAAAAATAATGCCAAGGAATCCATAAAGATTCTAAACAAATGATTAGGTATGTGTGCAATTCATCTAAGTTTTTATTTTTATTTTTTTGCAGCGAAGAATAAAGGATGCTAGGATTCAAGAAATGATGTATTAACTAGACATTTTTTTTTAACAAAAGAACATGAAATTTACATATATAAGACACAATTCTTTTTTTATACATAGCTAACACCAAAATTTTGATATTTACATATATATTACTTTAGTATAATTATCATATAAAAACATAAGCATAAAAAGATGTGTTTCACTTAAAAAAATTAGCAATAATAGATGTTAAAGATCTAAGTACTATCTACATANCGTTTTAACCAAAAAATAATGCCAAGGAATCCATAAAGATTCTGAACAAATGACTAGATATGTGTGCAATTCATCTAAGTTTTTATTTTTAGTTTTTTGCAGCGAAGAATAAAGGATGCTAGGATTCAAGAAATGATGTATTAACTAGACATTTTTTTTAACAAAAGAACATGAAATTTACATATATAAGACAATTCTTTTTTTATACATATCCAAAATTTTGATATTTACATATATAACACTTTAGTATAATAATCATATAAAAACATAAGCATAAAAAGATGTGTTTCACTCAAAAAAATTAGCAATAATAGATGTTAAAGATCCAAGTACTATCTACATAAGTAAATATTAAAGTTTAGCACTTTAGTATAATAATCATATCAAAACATAGGCATAAAAAGATGTGTTTAACTTTAAAAAATTAGCAATAANTTAAGGTTTAGACACTTTAGTATAATAATCATATCAAAACATAGGCATAAAAAGATGTGTTTAACTTTAAAAAATTAGCAGTAATAGATGTTAAAGATCTAAGTACTATCTACATAAGTAATTATTAAAGTTTAGGTATTGTATATGTTAATATATAAGTATTGTGTGATATGTATGTAAATCCCTCAAGAATGTTTCAGTTATCAGCAAAAAAAAAAAAACAAACATACCTTAATAGCATTTTTTATCTCTGCAATAATTGAGGGGATTTTTGCAATGACTAGATCATAACTAGCATTCAAACTGAAGGCAGCAGACAAGTCATTCTGTCCGATATCAATGATATAAATTGCCTTCTTAAACCCTTCCTCATTTACCAAATTTGTCGAACCTGTCAACATAATTCTACAAATTGTAGACAATCCAAATCTGCAAAAGACTTCATAATGCTTTGAAATTATTGCATTTGGTCTGATTTATAATGTTTGTGTTAGGATTGCAGATCTAGCTAATGAAGACTAAGTTGGCCTTTTACATCATTTGTCAAATTCATGTTCCAGCCAAAAACATAAATATTTAAATTTTACATACATAAAGCACAACTCTTATGTATTTTTACATCTAACACCTAAAATTTGATATTTATACTTCTAACACATTGGTGTCATAAACCCATGCATGAAAAAGTATATTTCACTTTTAAAAAGATAACGCTTGTGATACTTTTGATGTGATGTTAAATATTTGAGCAATATGCATGTAAATATGAATGTTTATGTGGTGGCTATGTATATATATAAGAATTGTGTGATATGTATGTAAATGAACTGAGGTAGCTTTCTCACTAACTGCTCTCTTACTTCCATTTGGCTACTATTTTTGCTCTTTTCAGAAAAAGTTATGCTGAGAAACTTACTGTAGGGTAGATGTGTCCTATTTATTTCCTAAATACCCCCAAATATACACACATATGGGGAGTTTTTACTGTAGGGTAGTGCATTTACCTTCAGCAACGAGTTCCAGAGACCTGGATTTAAACCTGAAGAACTGAAGCACTTGGATTAATAGAGAGAAGGGCTGGTTCCTAGGTTGAGTTGCAGAACCAGCTACAGCAAAGTTTGCTCCATTTGTGAAATCTGAGCCTAAAGATTCCAGATATGGGCAAAGGTAGCTACTGTTCAAGCTTTCACCTGCAAATCATAAACCAGAAGA
>JXCR01066965.1:19169-29988 GCA_002079205.1 Phalaenopsis hybrid cultivar
TTTTAGCTAACAATCAAACTATGTGGTATGCATGCTTGGTAGGTTCATTTGAGCTAGCTGTAAGCAATAGATAGCCTGCACGTGAAGTTCGAGTTTGGATAATTATTTTATTGAGGTTATAGTTACTTCCAAACTCTGAGTTGACAAGTAACCAATCTTAAAATGAATCAAAATCTGAATCTAGTGTCAGGCGTATTCATCTTCTTCATGGAGCAATATAGGGTGATAACTCACAGTAGTTTATGGCTCTAACAAAAGCCGTCAGCAAGTGGTGTGGATTTTCTACTTGGTAAAGGAAAAAACTGCAGGCTTGCATTCAGTGGCAACCAGTCTCCCATAACCTTTAGCCAACAAATTAGACAAGATGTAAAATTTAGTGTATGGGAGGATGAAAAACATATACTCTAGGTGATAAAGCCATGAAGAATATTGAGCTACATCTCTTTGATGTATCATCTTCAATCAAACTCTTCAAATTATCTGTTCAATAAACCATAAATCTGGCAGTTGAAAAAAAATTAATGGGATGACTGGAATTGTAGAGTGTTAGCATTGTATCACACAAACTTATACATTCATTTTNAGAGAATATCAAACTCGGCTTAGGCCCAAGGTGAGATTTTTTGATAGTGCTCAAGTTGAGTTCTTTTAAATTCATGTTTGTTCGAGCTTTGTTTGAGCTTGGCTTGAGTTTGATTTCTTTTGTAATCAATGACCTTTAAAGGAGCACTTTTTTGTAAATNGGAAGGCTGTTCAAACTAATGCTTGTTCATCAAAAGAATATCAAACTCGGCTTAGGCCCAAGGTGAGATTTTTTGATAGTGCTCAAGTTGAGTTCTTTTAAATTCATGTTTGTTTGAGCTTGGCTTGAGTTTGATTTCTTTTGTAATCAATGACCTTTAAAGGAGCACTTTTTTGTAAATAATGGGCTTTATAGAGTTAAATCTATTGAACTTTTATTAGCCAATCTTATTAAGCTTAAAAGAATAAAATGTTAATTTAATAAGCTTTACATCATGTCTTAAAACAAGCCGAGTTTATTGTACCTTAACAAGCTAGTCTTTTTAAAATTTCATTTGACTTTTTAAAAACATGATTTTGAATAGCTTCTTGTAAAGCCACTTTGCTTATAAGCTTGATAATTTAACTCAGTCCTTTACAACTTATAAGTAATACTATTTTAAAACAGCTAAATGATGTGGGGTTCAATGCTTGAATTAAAAATGAACATCAATCTTCATAAAGTCAATATCAAGCTTATTTATTAAACAACATAGTATTTTTAGAAGTGTTTAAGGGTCTGTTTGGGGCAGCTGCAACTTATCCAGCTTCTGCTGATAAGCAGCTTATCCTGATAATCTGTTGATGAGCAGCTGATCCAGATAAGCTGCTGGCTGTTTGGTTTGTGCATTTAGAAAACAGCTGATTATGGATAAATGACTATTCTGCCCCTGTTGTGGATAAGCTGTTTAGCAGTTTGGTTTGTGCGTTTTGTAAATAATTTATTTGCAGACTTTTTTAATTAAATGAACAATCTATCACGCAGAATTTGTAATTTTCTCAATAAAATTAAAGTTCAAATGTTAATACATGAAAATACAAAAGAATTGAGTTACATTTATTAACTCAAAAATTTTCTATCACATCAAAGAAGCACGATTACATATACAAAAGTAAAACACATTTTCACTTACTAATATGTAGTATAATGAGACCAAAAAAAAAAAAGAAAAAATAACATGTTAATGACTAACCACATTCGTTACATCATACACAATTATAGTCGTTGCGGCACCCCTATAATACATCTGAGCTAAACTGCGATATCTCTCCTGTCCAGCAGTATCCCAAATCTCAAATTTCACAGTTTGGTCATTAACTACCAAAGTCTGTGAAAAAAAATTGACTTGCCGGTTCCAACATCTCTTAAAAGTAATTGTTTTACCCAAAGTCAATGCTAAAAATCCAACAACGAGGATTTAATCAAAATTGTCATCCTGCCACAGAAGACTAAGTCAAAACCATAAAGAAGAAGAAGGTTTTCATTTCAATACTGTTCTTTACCATCAACAACTATAATAAGAAAATTTTACAATCCTACGAAAAAAGTTAAAGATGGAAAAAGGGCGATTTAAACGAATTTAAATGAAAACTAAAGTTTGATTCTTGTCAAAAAATACATATTTAATTCGGAAAATTTTGCTTAAATCTATTTCCTCCAACATAAAAACAAAAAGGAAACCAAGAATGTAGTGCATGTAGGACAAGTGCCCAGCGGTTCTGATGCAAAAACAAAATCAAATCCGAAAATTTTCAGATTAAATATGCAAACTATAAGAAATACCAAAGATTGATCGAAAAAATACTCACCAACTTGGCATTGTTTACCTTGTTTTCAATCGCCGACGCCATTTTCTTGAGAATTAGAAACTGCAGAGAAGAAAAGGAACATAAAAAAACGAGGATATCGCAGTGTAATTTGAGAAACAAAAGCAGCAGACAATTTCTCTCTTCTGGAATGCCGAAGGAAGCAGGGAGAGGCTAGGGATCGCGAGCTAGGGCAGTGAGAGCGGATTCGCTATTGCTTTTGCTGTTAGGAATGTCGAAGGAGCTGCGAACGACAGGGGTGGAATAGACGAGATGGTTGCGAGTGCGAACGACAGAGGGTAGATCGGAATGCCGAAGGAAGCAGGAAGAGGCTAGGGATCGCGAGCTAGGGCAGAGAGGGCGGATTCGCGATTGCTTCTGCTGTTAGGAATGTCGAAGGAGCTGCAGACGACGAAGGGTGGAATAGACGAGATGCTTTCGAGTGCTAACGACGGAGAGTAGATCGAGCGAGGAAGCGGAGAGAAGAAGAGCACGGAAGAGCGGAGAGGAGAAGGGCACCGAAGGAAATATTTTTGAACGCCTAACTCAAAAACGCGGACCGCGGGGTCTTTGGCACGGCTGGCGTTTATTAACAAATCAAAGAAGTTGTTTTTAAAACGCAATCGAAACGTGTTAATCAAACAGGACGGCGGCGTTTTTGAAAACGCCGCCGCACTTATNTGTTCACGGAGGTCAATAATCTTTTATGGTTATCGACATAAAATTATCGCATGTTAGTTAGTTTGTAGTCTGTTCTCAAAAATGAATTAGCTAGAGATTTATGCTTGTAGCTTAAATGAAGTTGGGGCATGTTGAAGCATTANCTCCGCTCATGCTAATTTTGTTAAATATATGTCGAATGAAGATCCTTAAGGCGTGGGTCGATGAGAATCTGGGCAGTCTTCCAATCACCCATAAGTGAAATTGAGGAGTCTTCCGAGGAAAGGTCAAGAGCTCAGTCGGCTTCGCCTCGCCATATTGGATATTTAACAAAAGCGAGGCCAGTCGGCTTGCTTATAATGCTCATATCAAGCCCGAGACAAACATAGAGGCGGTGTCTCAAGAGGAAGTACAACATAGGGAAAGAANTTCCGCTCATGCTAATTTTGTTAAATATATGTTGAATGAAGATCCTTAAGGCGTGGGTCGGTGAGAATCTGGGCAGTCGTCCAGTCACCCATAAGTGAAATTGAGGAGTCTTCCGAGGAAAGGTCAAGAGCTCAGTCGGCTTTGCCTCGCCATATTGGATATTTAACAAAAGCGAGGCCAGTCGGCTTGCTCATAATGCTCATATCAAGCCCGAGACAAACATAGAGGCGGTGTCTCAAGAGGAAGTACAACATAGGGAAAGAAAAGAGCCAGTTGCTGAGTCAACTCCTCCACTGCCGCTTCCCTATCAAAAAATAAAAGGGTTCCCCCAGTTGATTGGGTTCCCTCTGAGAGCTATGGGACAAGATTTGGAATTCTTTTGATGGTCAGTACACAACCATCAACAAGAAGGTGAACTGGTATAGTGGTTCCATGTCGGTCGAATTCTACTTGGTTGCGTTTGTGGAAGTGATCTGGTCACGTGCATTTGTTAAGTCTCTCCAAGTGCTTGAGCAACTCGAACTTTAACAANCAGTGGTTCCATGTCGGTCGAATTCAACCTGGCTGCATTTGTGGAAGTGATCTGGTCACGTGCATTTGTTAAGTCTCTCCAAGTGCTTGAGCAACTCGAACTTTAACAAAAGATCCATCGTTACCACCTAAAAGCGTGGAAGGCTTCCACATCCAGTCGAATAGCTTTGGACTAGGCCGAGATGAAGTTGGTTGCCGCCTCGAAATGGGCTAAGACCTCAACCAAGCTTGCTTAGTCTGAATAGCAAGCCATGATAGCTGANGAAGATCCATCGCTACCACCTAAAAGCGTGGAAGGCTTCCACATCCAGTCGAATAGCTTTGGACCAGGCCGAGATGAAGTGGGTTGCCGCCTCGAAATGGGCTAAGACCTCAACCAAGCTTGCTTAGTCTGAATAGCAAGCCATGATAGCTGAAAGGAAGTTGGCAACGGCTGAGGAGGACATTGCCACTTTCTCGGATCTTCTGTCGATCGCCCAACAAGAGAACCAAAAGCTGAAAAAACACAGATGGCGATGATTAAGATCGAGGAGTTCTTTGAGACGCTTCATTCCCACCCACAGCAGGTAAAGATTTTTGCGAAAGTGACTGTTGAGACTTGCAACTGAGGTGTTTTGCATCGTACCTTTTGTTGAGCTTGTCATTACTAGACATGGAAACACCTCTTGGGCTTTGTCTGATTCAAGCTTGGAGACCAAAATATACGAGGCGAGAGCATTGCGAGCTGTTTCGTCGATCGAACCTTTTGGGTTTACTATTGACGTTGCTTCTTGAATTCAAGTTCCCCAATTGTCAATTGAACCTAGGATAACATTAGAAATAGTTAAGTCGTAACGCAAGATAGGCTTTGAAATAATACTCCCTTTATTAGTAAGGTAAGGTATTCGCCACCCGAAATTGATTAAACGTTGCGAAGGTATGGTCGTTCAACTTATATCGATCGTTGGAAGTTGGCCATCAATTTGCGGTACTCACCACCAAGCCAAAGTCTCTGGGAAGATGATAGAAAGAGTGTTTTCGGCCCCAGATCTGTTGTTGCATGAACTCCTTAGTGTGCTTCCTATTAAGAGTGTCTTCGGGATGCATCTCCTCATTGGTGTCTCTTCTATTCTTTTTGGTAGCATGTTCCACGCTCACCACAACTTTTAGGATATTAAATTCAAATTTGTCCTATGAGGCATGCCCAAAGATCGAAGTGGTAGGAACCAGAGAGAAGAGAAGTAGAGAGAGACTGAGCGAAAAAGAAATGAAAAGGCACACACAGACTTGCCCAATAGGGGTGAACTGAGGTATTCTCGAGCTCCATGACCCATTTTATCTCTTAAAAATAGGAGTTACAATAGACAAGGCGAGAGACATCTCCTTAAAAGAGAGAATCTAATAAGAAGAGCCTAAAGAGGACAAAGCCTAGAGAGGTCAAAAGCCTCTAATACATACTATGGAACAACTATTTATAGATGATACAGGGCCAATAGGAGGAAAATTACATATTTTCCCCTTTTTTACTATGGGCGTTACAGAACATTAGTGTCTTTTGTCGTGCCTATTCACATTTGTAACTAAATTTAGCAATTTTTCATACTACATGGACATTCTAGTCAACAAGCCTTGAGTCGTTTGACCGAGCTGGTGTTGGTCAGCTATCTTATCTGGAACCTGTGGGCCTTTGCTCTGAGAAGTCGGCCAGGCATCTTGTCTCGAACCGATCAGCATTACAGTGGTCAATTGGCTTGCTTGTTCTTAGATGATCTCTACAAATTTTTGGGAGTTGTTGAGAGGATCTCACATTGATAGTTGTGACATTGTTGGAGGTATTGGACCTTCTTTCAGTCATTGTCATGAATGTATGTACCTAGCCGGCCTGGTTGACCTTTTGATTATCAAACTGGTCTTCAGTCGATAGGCAATCCTACGGGCGGTCAACAGTCCTTTAATCGATTGGTTGTCGGTCGACTAGTGATTCTTCAACAAGTCGGTATTATGAAAACTTGTAGTTTTTCGTCAGAGGGACGATTCTCGATTTATCCTTTTTAATTTGAGTTGTTAGATTGTCTCGAGATTTGTGCAAACCAATTTTTGAGTGGAATAAAGTTTAGAATTAAAAAAAATGCTCTTTGATATAAAAAAATTCACTTCTAAAAGAAAAATAAAATGAGATAGCTACATGTCAAGCTGTGAAGCCTAATTTTGGCTCTAAAAAGAAAACCTATTTTGATTTAGTCACACGCATCTAATATTTGAAGTTATTTCCTTATAGGGCATTTTGAAAAAGTTTTATTNGGCAATTTTTCATACTACATGGACATTCTAGTCAACAGGCCTTGAGTCGTTCGACCGAGCTGGTGTTGGTCAGCTATCTTATCTGGAACCTGTGGGCCTTTGCTCTGAGAAGTCGGCCAGGCATCTTGTCTCGAACCGATCAGCATTGCAGTGGTCGATTGGCTTGCCTGTTCTTAGATGATCTCTACAAATTTTTGGGAGTTGTTGAGAGGGTCTCACATTGATAGTTGTGACATTGTTGGAGGTATTGGACCTTCTTCCAGTCATTGCCATGAATGTATGTACCTAGCCGGCCTGGGTGACCTTTTGATTATCAAACTGGTCTTCAGTCGATAGGCAATCCTACGTGCGGTCAACAATCCTTTAATCGATTGGTTGTCGGTCGACTAGTGATTCTTCAACAAGTCGGTATTATGAATACTTGTAGTTTTCGTCAGAGGGACGATTCTCGATTTATCCCTTTTAATTTGAGTTGTTAGATTGTCTCAAGATTTGTGCAAACCAATTTTTGAGTGGAATAAAGTTTAGAATTAAAAAAAAATGCTCTTTGATATAAAAAAATTCACTTCTAAAAGAAAAATAAAATGAGATAGCTACATATCAAGCTGTGATGCCTAATTTTGGCTCTAAAAAGAAAATATATTTTGATTTAGTCACACGCATCTAATATTTGAAGTTATTTCCTTATAGGGCATTTTGAAAAAGTTTTATTGTGTTTCAGCAGCCTTGATTTTTTCTTCACAATAAGGGGAATACTATGTATGTATCGAACAGCTTAGGATTGTATATTCTCCAAAATCAAATCATAGTAAAATTTGCAATGGCAGCGGCAGGGCGTAGCCATCAACTTAGCATATCTTATAAAACTCATGTGTTATTGTGTAGCAATCTTCTTTTCTTTTTAGTTCTATATTTGTTTCTGTTCTAAATTACTTTTCAACTATTCCCCGACCCCAAAAGCATGGGAAAAAAAAGGAACAGATANCTGCAATGGCAGTGGCAGGATGTAGCCATCAACTTAGCATATATTATAAAACTCATGTGTTATTGTGTAGCAATCTTCTTTTCTTTTTAGTTCTATTTTTGTTTCTGTTCTATATTACTTTTCAACTATTCCCCGACCCCAAAAGCATGGGAAAAAAAAGGAACAAATAAATAAATTTTACAACACTACTTAGCAACAAATAGAGTAAATATAGCATAATAAACCAAAACATACCAAAAAAATCATGGTAGACAATGGAGTTGTTTAATTCATTTATAACACTAATTTTCTGCAAGAAGCTCTCAAATACTTGCAAGGACGTAATATAATCAAACTACTTTGAAACTAAAATTGCAGCTATCAATATATCCAATATTATCTAAGCCAATTATGCTAAGAAGATGTTCCATAAAATTTGAGAGAATATTATGATATCAAAACCAATTTAGNTAAATTTTACAACACTACTTAGCAACAAATAGGAGTAAATATAGCATAATAGACCAAAACATACCAAAAAAATCATGGTAGACAATGGAGTTGTTTAATTCATTTATAACACTAATTTTCTGCAAGAAGCTCTCAAATACTTGCAAGGACGTAATATAATCAAACTATTTTGAAACTAAAATTGCAGCTATCAATATATCCAATATCATCTAAGCCAATTATGCTAAGAAGATGTTCCATAAAATTTGAGAGAATATTATGATATCAAAACCAATTTAGNAGCAAACCTGCGATTCCATCAAGGGAAGACAGAGAAAAGGGTTAGTGCGAATTCGAACTTGGATGGGATCAAAAGAATAGGGTTTTTGTTGTTCAGTTTGTGCATTATAAGAACAAACGGTTCCTTCGAATTGTAATCGGTTCGCTAGCTGAAAGGTTAGATCATTGGTTCTATCGTGTTTATGCGCTTGAATGCGGGGAAGGTTTTTCAGGCCAACCGAAACCTGACCTTTGACCGGTTCACGGTCGAAGTGGTTGAACAGACCGGTCCGGTCTATACTGTTTTCTAAACCTTGGTAGATATCTTCACCAAAGTACTTTTCAGGCTTAATTTTAAGTTATAAGCAAGTTGGGCATGATAGATATCTATGCTTCAACTTGTGGGNGAACCTGACCTTTGACCGGTTCACGATCGAAGTGGTTGAACACACCGGTGCGGTCCATACTGTTTTCTAAACCTTGGTAGATATCTTCACCAGAGTACTTTTCAGGCTTAATTTTAAGTTATAAGCAAGTTGGGCATGATAGATATCTATGCTTCAACTTGTGGGGATTTTTCAAAATTTTAGGAAGTTCTAGTTTTGGTATCTTCTATTATTATTATTTTCTATTCCTAGTAGTTTCACTTTTAGAATTATTTATCTTCTTTTCTAGCATGGGGATTTTGTGGCTTGTTTTGTGGCTTTCTTAATTTTGTGGCCTTCCCCTGCTACTTATCTTTTAACTGAGTCTTAGGAAATTGTAGAGGAATAATTATTCTTTTTCTCTCAAAAATTATAGTTAGGTTGTCATATAGATGCTGATCTAATTTGGTGATGTATATATATATTTGGATTCCTTGATCAGGACCAAATGCATCTTTGAATCCCGTGATCATGATCTATTTGAATGTCAGATTTTAGTTTTGACTGTTTCAAACCACATTTTAATAGCAGGGCTTTTTTACTTGATTAAGAGATCTTGAATCAACTCAAAATTTATCAGAAGTTTGAAATTTTTTGACTCGTCACGAGTTCAAATTAAAAAAGTTGAACTTAAAATTTAAGCCGGCTCACTTGAGCTGAACTCTTTAGCACCCCTAATTGGCATTATATTTATTAGTGNCGCTTGCTCGCCAGCGTCTCACCCGCAGCCCAGCCCAGAGGTATGTTGGTCATCTCTGCTTCCTCTCAATCTTTTTCATTTGTTAACTTTTACGAGCTAGCAGACTTTGCCTTTCCTTACCGGTGTCGTTGGTTCTCCACCCGCTCACCGGCATCTCACCCGCAGCCCACAAGCATGTCAGTCGTCTCTGTTTCTTCCCAATCTTTGTCCTTTGGTAACTTTCCTAAGCTCATAATCTTTGCCTTCCCTTGTCGTTGGTTCACCACACCCTCAACGACATCACATTGGTTGTTTGTCGACGTCTCACCCATAGCCAGTAGGTACTTCAGTCAATTCTACTTCTAAAATTTTGTCATTTGGTAACTTTAGTTTGACTAGCTTGAATGTGTTCTTAATAGTGGACGGTTTGTATGCTTAATGGTTTAGGTTTAACATTGTAATGCATAAATCAATTTTCATAACTCATTCCTCCCATGTACAAAGGTTTTGTTAATTTTTTTATGAAATCCAAGAACTTAAACTCATCATTTTTGTTCTCCAGAAGGCTTTTATACAAAATGGACAGCTTACCTTCATTTAACGAATTTTTTTCAAAATACTTTTTACAATTTTCATTTTATATCAAGTGAAGCTTAAATCAATTGTGAATAGAACCATATGAAAGGTTAATTCTATAGTCAGCACTTAACAATTAGCAATTTAGAATTGTTAACTTATCAATTTTGTGAAGGAGATAGAAAGGTCAATTCTTGGAATCTTAAAATCTAAAACTTTTCTTTATTGGTTTTTTCTACTTCCTCTCATTTTGCCACAGCTAGCACTTTGTAGTTGGTGTTGTGAGCTGTAAGATTTGTGTTTTCTAAGAGTAGCAAGATCCATAAAATCGAGATAATATATTCACATTATGCAGTTTAGTCAATGCTAGAATATACTATTTTGAAATTTCAGTTATTTAACATAAGAAGTCTATCACAATGTGTATATGATAAAATTTTCTTTTAAGATTATGTTTATCTTGAAGTAATCANTCAAAGGTAACAATATTTATTTATCAATCGTATTTTTATATTATCTTAGTTGAAAATAAGTCGGGCTGGACAGAAGTAAGTCCTACACTAACTTGCCTTGCAACAACTTTCATTACATTAAAAAGTATTTATGAAAATAAACATGATTTACAGACACTTGATACCAAACTGAATCAAAGCTGACAAAAACAACTAAAGAAAAAGATGCAAGGTCTATTATTTTAGATAACAGGCTTTGGAATGCTCCCAAATTATGCCAAAAATATTTGCAACACTTATACTGTTTTTTTTTTTGTCATTTATAAGGTCATTACCAATAATTGATGCGAATGAGAAGTCATCACATGGGTATATTTATGATGGAATGTATAGTCAGAAAAGCAATTAAAAACAAATTTAAAAATTTATAGAGTTTATACAAACCATACACAAGCATCATTAAGAGGAGATGAGATTGTCAACTTCATCAAGAACTTCACTTTGCTACATAATTTTTGAGTCCGCACTTTCAGTATGATAATGAGAATTATTATCAGAAACCTAAAGTGATGCAAGGTTTAGTTGAATTTATTGAAAATATGTATATGTGCAAAATCTACATTTGCAATGAATGAAGTTAGACTTTTTCGAGATAAATTGAAAAGCTTTAGAAAACCAATTGTTCTATTTACGACAAAAGAAATGCAACCACATAAGTTCTCAAATA
>JXCR01066965.1:31600-46732 GCA_002079205.1 Phalaenopsis hybrid cultivar
GCTGATTCCAAAAAATGCATATTATAGTAATTGACATAAACTTTCAAGAAATTTTATTTACTCTTATCATTATTAACCTTTTCTCAACTATGCACAATTGACTTCATGACATCATTTTTAATTTATTTTTTGTTAAATGTTTAATGTTGGGCTAACTTTGAGCAAATATTTTCTCTGAACGTCTAGTCATACGAAAAAATTGAAGACAAGAATTTTTATTTTAAATAAAGTAGGGCTCTAGACATGGATTATAGTTGTTTCTTAAAGGCAATGTTTGAAAGGGAAGAAACTTAAATTTCAGCCTTGGAAGAAGATGGTCCAAGAANATAGGTCGTTATCATCGTGATCAAGTTCGGCTTGATCTACGCTGGAATGACCCCCATTTGATTGAGAATCGCCGTAAGTTTCTTGCACAAGGGCAAACCCCAATTCATACTTCTGTTGGTTTATGTAGACCACCAGATCATCTCCATACCTATCTGTCACTCTCATCCGGGCGAGCGGCTCTGAACCTAATGGCCAAATCGAAAACAAGCCTCTTGTACAATAGCAACTTTGGACATAGACAAGATCCACCGCTCTGGGGCAGCTATCAGGCCAAAACTCTATAAAGTTCGCTTAGGAGCCATTATAAAACGAACGAAAGGAACAAACAAAAATAGCCAAAAGAAACAAGGGAAATCGAGCGATAGAACTCAAAGAAAAGGGACAACATGGCGCGCAAATGAATATGTCAATCCCTATTTATAATGGGACCAACAAAAGATGAAATTCTGCACAAGGATTTCGAGAGAAAACATCACATCAAACACAAATAGAGACAAAAAGAAAATAAAAATTCCTTTATTATGAAAAATAGTAATTACGCTCAGATATTAATTCGACTGGAGGTACTTTACAAACTCTTCCTTGGCTTCCTCGGCCCAAACTAACCTCCTGTATAACACCTAATCACCAAGCTTAAATCGGTTCGCTCAGTTAGCCTTAGGACGAGCCTTCACAAAAGTATTTTCTTGGAGTTCGATCACTTCTCTGCGAAGAGCAGCTGCTTTCTCTCACATCTCCTCCAACACCGCATGAAGATTCTCCTCTTATTAAGCCCAAGCCACTTCCATCTCATCCAAGCGATGAGTCAAATTTCTCAAGGACATTCGGCGTTCCTCAGCCACTTCCTTGTGGATCTCTATAGGATCGGTTGATCACGTTCTCTTGGCTGTTGACCAACGCTCAGAGCATAGGAGCAGCCAACATAGTTCAGTCTCGGCCGTCCCCAATAATCGGCAAACCCCCAATTTGAGCGTCCCGCCTACAAAGAACAAACAATTGAGAAGTAGAAGTTTTACAACAAAAGTAAAGATACGTACTCAAGATCTGAACCGCCTCAAATTAGGTATCTCAGCCTATATCCAACGCTGAAAGATCATTTGCACTCTTTTCTCTCCGACCAACTTATCACCCTCGACAGTTCTTGGTGTAGCAATTGGTTGTGGAGCAGTCGTAGTTTCAGGTGGCTTTGGCCGATGGGTCATCTGTCAAACTGCTCAGCTCCTTTCCAACGCTGGGTTGAACCTTCTTTAGAGTTTTCGGGATCAAGTTCGATGACTCTTGTTCCACTCGCTCAGATGGCGTTAACTTCTTAGCAACTTCTTTCTCCCACTTATTTTTCCTTNCCATCTGTCAAACTGCTTAGCTCCTTTCCAACGTTGGGTTGATCCTTCTTTAGAGTTTTCGGGATCAAGTTGATGACTCTTGTTCCACTCGCTCAGATGGCGTTAACTTCTTAGCAACTTCTTTCTCCCACTTATTTTTCCTTAGCTCGCCTTTTGGTCAACACTTTACTCTAAGGGTAGCTGACATCTTTACCCGATCTACAAGTTTAAGCTCCACCTCAGATCTTTTCTCCATGAGGGAAGTGTAGAAGTTGAGCGGATGCAAGGAGGGACAAATTCGAGATACTGAGAACCGTCTACTAAGTTTTATATATAAGGGTCGTGGGCACGAAAATTCAAGGAGTCTAATTCTTGCAATAAATTAAGACTATTAAGATTCAATTTATTGCATTAAAATTGTTATTGTCCTTATCGTAGTTGCATTATTAAGGAGCAAGAAAATTGAAGAACTTAATATATACAACCAAAAATGGTTTGCATGATTCTCGAGATAATCTAACGATCCATATTAAAAGTGATAAATGTATTACATAAATTGTTAAACTGATTCATTCTGTGAGAGAATGTATAATGTTATAGCAACACCTCTCTTATGATTGTTTTAAAAGAACCTTGGAGGCCGTGGTTACGACATAACTCATTTAGAAGATCCATAAAAATGGGCGCAGTCGTTTGAAAAATGTTGAACCGTATCGGATGTCCAACAAACATCTCACTCACCCATTTGTCCCCAACATATGATGACGCCATGCGTGGTATCCGTCTAGTGCTGGAGCAGTAGTATTCCAACAATAATGTTGCTATAACTGCAACCCATGCTATTCTTTTACGGCGTTTTTGCTGTGAATCCATCCTGAAATGAGAAATGCATTAGGATGAAATAATTTATGGAGAAGTAGTGACAGGAAAATGAAATAGTAAAAACATCAAGGAGTACAAAGTATCAGAAAATGAATTGCATAAATTGTTCAGGAGAGTAAATGAAATTGCCGTGCTAACAATGCATAAGTGAAAAATTTAGTGACAGCTTAATACATAACAAACTCATTCTACTAAAACACGTAAATATTCAATGCGCAGCTTGGGCCACAGCGCCATGAACATTTGTCTACGAGTAGGGTTCTCAAGTTTTTTAACACATTTTGGCTGAAAACCCATATCGACAACTACTTCTGGAATAATATCTAAAATGACAACGCAGTCCCAGATGGTGCTGTCAAGGGGAGCTAGAGGTGGTGGAGCTGAAAAGATAACAATTAGTTGATCAATGAACTTTTCACGAAACTGTCCTCCTCTTTGTTCCTCCTGCCAAGCCTGGGCTTTTTGGACATGGAACTGGACTCCTCCATCTCCTTTTGGTTAATACTAGGCCCCTTCTTCATCAGCTATAACCTGTTCAGGTGATAAGTCATATGGTATTCCTGCAAATCCCAAATCGCTTGGGTTGAATGCATGCTTTGCAGTCGCGACAACCCTCTTAAACATAATGTCCAGTTTTTCCTTGAACTTCGGCTCAATTCCGCCTGCCTATATGTTTTGACTGTTGGCATGACCTGCAACATTGAATGGAATCAGAAGGGTTTAGGCATCAACCAAAAAATACGGGAATTAACAAAATAAGATTGTATTATTACCTTCAATCTTTCAGCCCACAATTCATCTGGAATATCGGTTGTTCGCTTAACGGGATCCCAACCCAACCCTATGGATTCTCATTTGAGCTCCTTCTAAATTATCCACTCCTTCAACTGATTCCATTTATTTATAAATTTGAGTCTGTCATAATCCCTCCCTGTCAATTCTTTGAACCTTCTAGCAATATTTTGCCAACATTTCTTATTGAAATAAGTGGTTGACCTATTTTCTAGTTCTAGTTCTTTAATATATAGATCACAAAAAATATTTGTTGTTTTTTTATGCCACATAGCAGACAGTCCCCCTTCACCCGTCTTAGGCATGTTGGAACTATATGAAACAAAGGAAAATAAGTACTTGCATTACCCAATACACAAAGCATTTCCACAGTGTTGCAATTTTCTCATCAAAACAAAAAATAAAAGTACACAAAATAACTATGTCGTTTGGTCAAAGACCTACATCCACAGAAGGGAATCAAACATGTTTTATTAAGATATTGTGCTAGGCTACATAGCTTTGAATCTTAATGAAGAAAACTACAACATGCTCTCTGGTGCTAATCAATTAACCAATAAAGTGTAGAAATCACCAACAATGACTAATTTATATATATATTTAAGAAACTTTGAAGCAATGAAGCAAATATAAGCAGTTAGAAGCAAACAGATAGCCCCTCAACCAAAATATCCAGCACGAGAAGATATTCCACGAAGATAGAGCACGAGAAGCAAACAAATAGCCTCTCATCACAAGAAGCAAACAGATAGCCCCTCATCATCCACCTCTGCTAAGCAAAGTTTGCATACATCAGCTAAAATTAGACCTGCAATAATATTATAAGCTCCAACTACCCCATCAGAGGCAGCACAAAGCACATCATCCACCACTGCTAAGCAGATTTCCAAATACTACAACACTCCTTGTACCAAACTGTATTTGGTTTAATTCGATATGCATACCATCCAAATGAATCAACAAGAAATGAAAGGCATCAAACGATGAAATAGCAGCAGACCCTTCCACCACATCAAAACGATGCATTTCACAGAAATTTGTCACAACCAATATCACTGTATGTATGTAAAATGCCATTTCCACTGTATGAATGTAAAATGCCCCATTATACCAGAACATAGAAATGAGACAGCATTCCACTATTGTGCAAGCAAAGATAGAACCAAAGTTCTCAAACATTCCAACATTCCCCCTCATTACAAGCACAAATTTGATTCCCAGCATGTCAATGTTTCAATATTGTAACTCAAAAAATTCCTAGGCATCAGAACAGGGTCATATGTATGTAAAAATGCCACAGGAAAGCTTATGCTCTTTCAAATAACCGCATCATATTTGAAAATCCAACATTCTGAAGCATAAATTTGCAATAGAGATGAAGAAGCGGAAGGAACTCTATGTATTTGGGGGCAAGAATGCAATGATTCCTACTGAAGCACTGACCTCTCATGCTCTAGCAAAAAGAGAAGGAGAAGAGAAAGGAGAAGAAGGCGAGTGCGAGAGAAGTTTCCTACTCTTGGGAAGGCATAATCGGTTGAAGATAATACCTTATGTGCGCCGATCTCCTTCAAAGTGAAGGAGCAGAGGGTCGATTCTCCTCGAAAGAGCTAGGGCGAGGGAGATCTCAGAAGGGCAACAAAGGAATTCTTACCCTAAACGCGAAAATCATACACGGGATGTGGGGTTCCTTCGGCTTGCGAAGGTATTAAGGAAATCACGATATCCAAACGCCACAGCATTAAATCGTTCAGCCGAACGTGACTTTCAAACGGGACAGCGGCGTTTTCAAAACGCCGCCACACCCTATAAGCTGCCCCAAACGGGCACTGAGAGGGAGAGGGGGAACATAAAGAGAAACGAGGAAATGCAAAGGTTTGGAACCTCAAATGCACCCTATGGCCTTCTCAGGTGCCGCTCGTCCCTTGCTATTCGTGACCCAGCTCAATTCCCTTGCACTGTAGCAAGGGCGAAGCTCCCTCGCCTTTTTCTTCGTGTGAACCGAACACAGTGATGGATCGTGAGAGAGAAAAAATAGAAAGAGAAGGAAAATGGGAAGCTCAGTGCCTTATTCGACCGCAAGAAGGAACTAAAAAAATGGTGTAAGTCAGTTGTTAATAGTGCTGCGGAAGATTAAGGAGGGATTAAGAAATAAATAAGGTTTAATTGAAGTAACTTAAATTGAAAACTTTCAAATTTTATATTTCCCAATTCGTTCATATTTATCATATGGTGTTTAATTTGGAATTGATTGATTTGATGCATATAATTTTGTAAAATTAGCTCCCTCGAAATATGAGGGCGAAAATTGAGGTATATATTAAATAATCAAAATTTTTCATTAAATTTCTCTCAAAAAAAAGAAAAAAAAAAAAAAAAAAGGGTTATTGCATCCGTAGCATGTATTTGGAGCTTTTGGCCTCTCTTAGGCTCTGGCCTCTTTAGGCTCTTCTCTCTAGATTCTCCCTTGTAGGGAGATCTCCCATTCTATTTTATAACTCCTATTTTCAAGATATAAAATAGATCACATAGCACAGAAATACCCCAGTTTGTCCATACGGGGCAAGTCTGTATGTGTTTTTTATTTCCTTTTCCCCGTTTATCTCTCTACTTCTCCTTTTTCTGGTTCCACTACTCCGATCCTTAGGCATGTCTAATCTGACAAATCTGGATTCAGCATCGACAAAATTTGCCATCTAATATATTGCGGTTACATCCTTGTTCTCGTGTTCCATCCTAAGATATCTTCTATGACTGATTTTTTGTGTTTAATAAAAGCCTTCTATAGAACAGAAGATTGAGTTGCTACCTGGTAATTTATGATTAAGCTGAAATCTAAATTCAATGTGCATTTTTATCTTCCATTAGAATACGAAATTGGATCTGACCTTTTACTTTTCTCCAGAGTTCAGAAAAAAGAATGCTGGGAGGAAGTCCGGAAATAAAGGGAATGGGGTGACGAAGAAGCGAAAATCTGAGGAAGAGCTTCCAGTAAAGGATGAGGGTGAAAGCAATGCTCATCAAGAAAAGAATTAGCGTCAGTTCTCATTTGCTGCTGAGAATTTTGAACTCCGTTTGTCTTGTTTGTCTTGTCCCGTGTGTTCCCAGTTGTATTTTATCTATCAAATTAAACATTTATATGCTTAATGTCATCAATAGATTTTACATTTAATATGCGTCATTTAAGTCTTTAGATCATGAAATGATCAATTTTTAAGGCAATTAGAGTAATTTACTTCAACATTCTGAAGCCTTTGAATCGTTAATAAATTTTGGATTATTTTTATTATTATTATTTATAATGATGCTAGACATGTAATTTTCATCTAAAAAGGCTCTTTATTTATGCAAATTGAAAATTAATGCTTTCACAAGGTCAATTAAGGAGCAGATAAATTAATATTTATTTATTTTTGTGCTCTAGGAAATGTTTATTTCAATATTTTTAATGAGCATAAGATTTCATGAATGGGTACACCACATAACAATTTTGGATTATTTCACACTATAGTAGGTCGGCTTATCCGATTATTGATCTTCGAAGTCATTTTGGGGACCCTTTAGGGAGCTTCTAGTTGTGTTAGTATGTTTAGGCATTGGAGGAGTAAGAGCTTAGTCGATTTTGGGCCTTGAAGGTTCTTGGCTCAGTTAGCTAACACTCGGTCGGACATGTGAGGCCTTATGTTTTCTACCAGAGGATTTTTCATTAGTCCTCCTTAATCTGATTCGTAGATTACCTTTGGATTCATGTTGACACATATTTGGTGCACATATTTTATTTCTGATTCTCTTGCCTCCTGAAAGAGACAATTGTGATATGAACAAGAGAAATTTTAAAGTAAATCTCAATTATCGTTACTAAACAACAATTGAACTATCATGGTTTTGTGTACATCGCCCTTATAAATAGGGCGCGATGGACTATCTTCAGCACTCTGCATTTGTCTTTCCTAGAAACCACCAGACTCGCTACATATCCTTATGGAGTTAGGGTCGAATCCCTCACCAAAACCCATGGACCGGAAAAAGTATTGGCCTCCATTGAGATGAAGAAGCAGTGTCACCACAAGGGTAAGCTAAAGAACAAATGGGATAACAAACTCACCAAGAAGCCAAATATATTTGGGCGGACAGATTAGGAGGGGCATCTAATTCGATCCAAGGGGTTCCAAAAAAAGGTCGAGCTAGAGCTAGTGCTAAAAGGAGTTGGATGGTTCAGGCATTCGTTCGTCGACTAAGTATTTTGTCACTGTTTCAGGTCGAAAAGTTGGTTACTAGAAGCTGTTGGTACTCCTTGATTGGTCAGTGTGCAAGGAGTGAGTGATAGAATTTAGTCGACCAGGATGAAAGGAGCTACTAGTGATCTCCTGCCATTAAATGATGGTGGAGTCTCAAACACTTGGTATGGGATGAAAAGAATCTTGGGTTTGAGTGGTTTTTCTTGTATATAATCTTTAGATTTTCTTTTTATCATCTTCTTTCTTATGCTTATCTTTCAAAATTATTGAGGGTGCACAAATCAAAAGCTTACTAACTGGTGTTGGCGAGAACTCAGCTATGGCATTGATGCCTACACACCAAGTGTTGACTGAGAGCGAAAAGAAAGTGGTCAGCTCCCTGACTCACCCTATTGAGATTTGTGAGAGAATTGTCAATGGATGTAGGGTGTCCTCGAGGATACTGGCTTGCCTCCTGGATGAAGTGGGTATTTCTTTGGCTAAGTTTGTTGAGGCTCAGAGAGAGGATGATTTGTGTGCGGTGCTAGTTCGCTTGAAGGAAGTGTAGGTGGAAACATTAGCTCTTTGCTTGGAGGTGTATGAAATTCATGAACAGGCTTTCATGCAGAGGGCCATAGCTAAGGTGGGCCGAGCGATTCGGTTCAAACTTTTCGGGCAAATGCTGTAGAGGTTGCTTAAGAAGGGTCTTTTCTTGGTTGAGGTGGCTAAAGACCAATTCGTAAAAAACCTCTTGTCGTACTAGAGTCTAAATGTATCCTTTAATGGTTTTTGAATAAAATTATATTTTTTTTCCTCAAATTTTGTGTTGAAGTGATGCTTCTTCTTTGAAATTGATGTGCGGCGGTTCCTCTGCTATTGTGTCCCTATAAATTGGGGTTGTGTGTTTTTCTTGTTCTTGTGCTTGTGCTGTGTTCTTTTGTCTTTCTTCCGTTTCGCTTCTTCCATTTGCTAAAATTTTTCTCTTTTTTTGATGGCCACAAAGTGTACTCCACATAACTACAAGTTAGTAATTGCGATCGAGCGATTTATTTTGATTTTTTCACAAGTGGTATCAGCATAAAAGGCTTTCATCTTTGACCTCACCATAAAGCTCTGTGCTAGCTGCCATGATGAGAAGGCTGCAAAGTGATTTGGTGATGAATTTTTCCTTTATATGAATTAACTGAAGTATGGCTTGAGGGTCGCCCTTTTCAGAGAATTTTTAACCAATATGATGTTATTCTAGCTCAAATTAAGCTTATCTTTATCGCAATTATTATAATGTATGTGGTCTTCTGCTGGAGCATAAGGATTTCCTGGTCGCCAGACTTCTTTACCCACATGTTTTTGTTTTGGGTGGAAGTTGATGGTTGCATTCAATTCGACATGGAAAAAAAGTTAAAGGGAGAGAAATTGAAGTTCTTTATCGGCTTGTTTTCCACAAGTTGAGAAATTATGACTGTTTCGACCGAAGGCATCTCTTAGAGGAAGAAGGCGTCAGACACCACCTCATTGAAGGAGTTGTGATCAAAAAGTAGCTCTTGTCTTTTTCTCAATATGTCGGCCTTAAGATTGTCAACAAGGTCCTATTTCCAAATGAATTTAGTCAAATGACGGATGAAATGTTGGTTGCCTTTGATGCTGAGGAGATAAAGCAGGCAAATGCTGTCATTGTTTGAACTTTTAGGAAGAATAAGAGAGTTCTGGCTTGGGCAATGTTGTTTCTTGCCAAGAAGGTTGTGATAAACAACGAGAAATTGATGGGGGTTTGCGAAGACGATATATGCAACATAGGTTCGAGTTTTATTTTTTCCTTTCTGAATCTATGGTGATGATCTAGAAATTATCCACTAGTAAATTGACTATTATAGAGATAAGCCCATTGATTTTCACTAATACCTATTTGTTGGTTGTAGATCCTTGAGCGAACTAGCACCTAACACAAATGGGTAAATGAGGTAGTAGGCTAGAACTTTTCCTAAACTTAAACACTTTGGTCCCTATGGGTTCGATAACCTGGACTCAGAAGTCCTATATTACAAAAGTGACACGAACACTTGCGTAACACCCTAGAGTACAAGTGCACCTAGACTTAAGCTATGTCCACATCAAGCTTTTTTGCGTCGTTGCCCGGGAGCGGCGATGTAGTTAAATTAGAAGACTTTTAACTGAACCATTTAGATCTAGACTTGGAAATCCATATTATTAGTCTTTGTGTTTAATTTCTTGCTTGTTTGAAAAATAAAAATTCTAAAAATAATTTTTGTGTGTTTGTGTGAAACCTACTAGTTGAGTCTTTTGTTAGTGAATGCATAGTGCAGGATCTACATAACTTGAACCCTACGATTCAGAACTAGGGAGAACTATAATTCAGAACTAGGGATAACTATTATGAGGATTAGGAAATAGAAAAGACATCACGAACATGTAAAAGAAATGATGAACAATCAAAAAATCAATTTAGATATCCATGAATTGATTAATGATCATCATAACATGCATAAACCATTACGGGGTTACGCTAATCCTAAGTCAGATGAAATTTAAGTATTCAAACCTCTATTGTAGAAGCAAACAAATTTGAAATTAAGTTTGTTATCATCCAAATGACGTAGAACAATTTGGTGGAACCACATTGGACAATCAAAATTTACACTTAGCAAGTTTCTTAAGACTTTGTGCCACATTTCGCTATAATGGTATGTCAAATGACACTATTAAGCTTGGGCTTTTTTCCTTTTCCTAGAGAGATAAAGCCAAAAAGTGATTGAACCCATTAGCACCTGAATTAATTAGGATGTAGGGTGAATTAGCATAAAAAATCCTAGCTAAGTATTTTTCGCCTTAAAAAATAGCTAGACTTAGGAACGATATTACTTCATTTTGTCAACACGAAGGTGAGTCAATATATGAGGCTTGTGAATGATTTAAGGAGCTTCTTAAAAAGTGCCAACATCATGCACTGCATGATTGGCTAATTTTTTAAAATTTTTAAAATGATTTAGTAGGATCCCTTAGTTATGTTATTAATGCTACCGCTAGTGGATCACTCATGTCAAAGCCATTTTATGAAGCTTATTCTCTGATAGAAGAGATTGCCACTAACAATTTCCGATGGCCTTCTGAGAGGGTCAGCCATAAGAAGGTAGCTAGTGTACATGACATAGACGTGCCTCAGGTAGCAGCCATATATAGGAAGCTAGATCGATTCAGAATAACCAACCTCAAGTACCTCCAATAATTGAGGAAAATTTGTTTGGATAATTGCTTGATGTTAATACTTCATCATTTGAAGCCATAAATGCAATTAACAAAAAACTCAACAATCCTTATTCTAATTTCTATAACCCAAGTTGGAAGAACCATCCTAAATTTAATTAAAACAACTATGGTGGGGAAAACTAACAATAGGGTAATAACCAAGCAGATCCTTTAGGAAATTGGAATAACAATACCAGTTATAGACCTTCCTATCCTTCGAGATTTAACTCTAACCCACAATTCATAGAGAATAAGTTGTCTTGGAAGGAAGTTGTATTGCAGATGGGGAATCAACTGCGAAGTCAAGGTTAATCGATTAGGAACATAAAAAACCTGTTAGGATAGATTGCAAACTCACTTAGCAATCGACTCCAAGGAACTCTTTCTAGAAACACTGAGATTAATTCTAAGGAGAAGAATATTGAGCATGTGAAAGTTGTTAAGTTGAGGAGTGGAAGAGAATTTGAGGATGTAGTTCAGAAATATGTTAAAATTGAAAAGGAGACTGTAGAACCTTGTTGGCACTATTTTGGTTGGAGGAGTTACCCGTTGCAAGCTGTCGGTCGCCAGAATCAAAATTCCGTCGCCCTCTTCGGAAGGATGCTTTTATTTACATATATACATAAGTTGTTAGAAAAATATGACATCAAACTAACCACATATTTTTTATAATTTAAATGAAAGAGCACTATATCTCAAACTCTATATCTATCCTTAAGGATAAACACAAGATATGAGGATGAGACTCGATCAAAGAAACTAAGAAATATATGACGTCTGTTTGGTTTGCAAAACCGTTTTATTTGCCGACAAGTTTCCCTATCTAATACGAAGAATTAAATAGGGTTTATGTTAAGCTGGGTTCGGACAAGCTTCCTATAAGGGCAAACCCTAAAGTTAATTACATCTTAAATGACCGAAGTCATCTAAGAAAACTCTCGATAAAAATTAAGAAAATATTATCTTCAAAGAGGACAAAAGGATAGGACTTTTTAACGAGATCGGATAAACGAGGTGTGAAATGGAGATGACTTAAATTTGGAACATTTATTGTAGAATCCAAAGGAGGAAGAACTAGGGTATGTCATAGATCCGGAGGAGAACCTCGGTGACTTCCCAGTCTATCCTATGGTTTGACTTCAATTTTGAGAAGAAATATTTAAATGTTGTATCCTACCAATTTTATTTGTTAGGGATTACATTCATGTGAAACGATTACACAAATAACTTGGAAGATATGAAGGTTTAAGTCATGACAGACGACAACCTCAGAATTCTAAGACGAGTTAGGGCTTATATTGTATAGCAGAGCTGTACAGTGGCCTAAAGATAAGGTGAGGATTTATGTTGCATAAGAAAACAATCTCAAAATCCTATAACTTGGGTTGCTTAATTCTAAGAAAGGACATTAGTTTANGAAGAAAATATTATCTTCAAAGAGGACAAAAGGATAGGACTTTTTAACGAGATCGGATAAACGAGGTGTGAAANGTTTTTTGTGTTTAATAAAAGCCTTCTATAGAACAGACGATTGAGTTGCTATCTGGTAATTTATGATTAAGCTGAAATCTAAATTCAATGTGCATTTTTATCTTCCATTAGAATACGAAATTGGATCTGACCTTTTACTTTTCTCCAGAGTTCAGAAAAAAGAATGCTGGGAGGAAGTCCGGAAATAAAGGGAATGGGGTGACGAAGAAGCGAAAATCTGAGGAAGAGCTTCCAGTAAAGGATGAGAGCGAAGACAATGCTCATGAAGAAAAGAATTAGCGTCAGTTCTCATTTGCTGCTGAGAATTTGGAACTCCGTTTGTCTTGTTTGTCTTGTCCCGTGTGTTCCCAGTTGTATTTTATCTATCAAATTAAACATTTATATGCTTAATGTCATCAATAGATTTTACATTTAATATGCGTCATTTAAGTCTTTAGATCATGAAATGATCAATTTTTAAGGCAATTAGAGTAATTTACTTTAACATTCTGATGCCTTTGAATCGTTAATAAATTTTGGATTATTTTTTTATTACTATTTTTAATGATGCTAGACATGTAATTTTCATCTAAAAAGGCTCTTTATTTATGCAAATTGAAAATTAATGCTTTCACAAGGTCAATTAAGGAGCAGATAAATTAATATTTATTTATTTTTGTGCTCTAGGAAATGTTTATTTCAATATTTTTAATGAGCATAAGATTTCATGAATGGGTACACCACATAACAATTTTGGATTATTTCACAGGATAGTAGGTCGGCTTATCCGATTATTGATCTTGGAAGTCATTTTGGAGACCCTTTAGGGAGCTTCTAGTTGTGTTAGTATGTTTAGGCATTGGAGGAGTAAGAGCTTAGTCGATTTTGGGCCTTGAAGGTTCTTGGCTCAGTTAGCTAACACTCGGTCGGACATGTGAGGCCTTATGTTTTCTACCAGAGGATTTTTCATTAGTCCTCCTTAATCTGATTCGTAGATTACCTTTGGATTCATGTTGACACATATTTGGTGCACATATTTTATTTCTGATTCTCTTGCCTCCTGAAAGAGACAATTGTGATATGAACAAGAGAAATTTTAAAGTAAATCTCAATTATCGTTACTAAACAACAATTGAACTATCATGGTTTTGTGTACATCGCCCTTATAAATAGGGCGCGATGGACTATCTTCAGCACTCTGCATTTGTCTTTCCTAGAAACCACCAGACTCGCTACATATCCTTATGGAGTTAGGGTCGAATCCCTCACCAAAACCCATGGACCGGAAAAAGTATTGGCCTCCATTGAGATGAAGAAGCAGTGTCACCACAAGGGTAAGCTAAAGAACAAATGGGATAACAAACTCACCAAGAAGCCAAATATATTTGGGCGGACAGATTAGGAGGGGCATCTAATTCGATCCAAGGGGTTCCAAAAAAAGGTCGAGCTAGAGCTAGTGCTAAAAGGAGTTGGATGGTTCAGGCATTCGTTCGTCGACTAAGTATTTTGTCACTGTTTCAGGTCGAAAAGTTGGTTACTAGAAGCTGTTGGTACTCCTTGATTGGTCAGTGTGCAAGGAGTGAGTGATAGAATTTAGTCGACCAGGATGAAAGGAGCTACTAGTGATCTCCTGCCATTAAATGATGGTGGAGTCTCAAACACTTGGTATGGGATGAAAAGAATCTTGGGTTTGAGTGGTTTTTCTTGTATATAATCTTTAGATTTTCTTTTTATCATCTTCTTTCTTATGCTTATCTTTCAAAATTATTGAGGGTGCACAAATCAAAAGCTTACTAACTGGTGTTGGCGAGAACTCAGCTATGGCATTGATGCCTACACACCAAGTGTTGACTGAGAGCGAAAAGAAAGTGGTCAGCTCCCTGACTCACCCTATTGAGATTTGTGAGAGAATTGTCAATGGATGTAGGGTGTCCTCGAGGATACTGGCTTGCCTCCTTGATGAAGTGGGTATTTCTTTGGCTAAGTTTGTTGAGGCTCAGAGAGAGGACGATTTGTGTGCGGTGCTAGTTCGCTTGAAGGAAGTGTAGGTGGAAACATTAGCTCTTTGCTTGGAGGTGTCTGAAATTCATGAACAGGCTTTCATGCAGAGGGCCATAGCTAAGGTGGGCCGAGCGATTCGGTTCAAACTTTTCGGGCAAATGCTGTAGAGGTTGCTTAAGAAGGGTCTTTTCTTGGTTGAGGTGGCTAAAGACCAATTCGTAAAAAACCTCTTGTCGTACTAGAGTCTAAATGTAACCTTTAATGGTTTTTGAATAAAATTATATTTTTTTTCCTCAAATTTTGTGTTGAAGTGATGCTTCTTCTTTGAAATTGATGTGCGACGGTTCCTCTGCTATTGTGTCCCTATAAATTGGGGTTGTGTGTTTTTCTTGTTCTTGTGCTTGTGCTGTGTTCTTTTGTCTTTCTTCCGTTTCGCTTCTTCCATTTGCTAAAATTTTTCTCTTTTTTTGATGGCCACAAAGTGTACTCCACATAACTACAAGTTAGTAATTGCGATCGAGCGATTTATTTTGATTTTTTCACAAGTGGTATCAGCATAAAAGGCTTTCATCTTTGACCTCACCATAAAGCTCTGTGCTAGCTGCCATGATGAGAAGGCTGCAAAGTGATTTGGTGATGAATTTTTCCTTTATATGAATTAACTGAAGTATGGCTTGAGGGTCGCCCTTTTCAGAGAATTTTTAACCAATATGATGTTATTCTAGCTCAAATTAAGCTTATCTTTATCGCAATTATTATAATGTATGTGGTCTTCTGCTGGAGCATAAGGATTTCCTGGTCGCCAGACTTCTTTACCCACATGTTTTTGTTTTGGGTGGAAGTTGATGGTTGCATTCAATTCG
>JXCR01066965.1:50388-80834 GCA_002079205.1 Phalaenopsis hybrid cultivar
ATTTATCATCCTTTTAGCTTAAGCCTCTCACTCAAGAAACTTTTGATATTTGTCGACTTCTAAGTCATGAAGATTAGGGGAGATTATTATCTGTTGATGTTGTGTAAAGGTGGTGGGTGAGTTTCTACTTTATAATCCCATTGTATTTCAATCATCCAAACATGTTTATTAGGATCAAAGTTACCTATTTATCCCTGGTTAACCTTAAATTTTGCTTAAGCCGACA
Organism: Phalaenopsis hybrid cultivar; assembly: GCA_002079205.1. Lineage (NCBI taxonomy): Eukaryota > Viridiplantae > Streptophyta > Magnoliopsida > Asparagales > Orchidaceae > Phalaenopsis > Phalaenopsis hybrid cultivar. Next base: position 50,615 of record JXCR01066965.1, read on the forward strand.
AAGTCCAAAATGACTCCTTGCCTTTGGAGGACTTCACCTCATAACTCTTTAAAGACAACTCAAATGACTTTAAGGATTTAAAGTGTTATACCCATGAGGTAATTAAAATATTAGAGGAGGATATGTGGACCTCTCAAAATTTGANCCATCCAAACATGTTTATTATGATCAAATTTACCTATTTATCCCTGGTTAACCTTAAATCTTGCTTAAGCCGCCAAAGTCCAAAATGACTCCTTGCCTTTGGGGGACTTCACCTCATAACTCTTTAAAGACAACTCAAATGACTTTGAGGATTTAAAGTGTTATACCCATGAGGTAATTAAAATATTAGAGGAGGATATGTGGACCTCTCAAAATTTGATTTAATTTGGATAATTATTTAAATTTAGACAATAGGATTTTCAAAAGTTAATTTATTTAATTATCCAAAATATAATTTATATTTATGAATAAAATTATTAGAGGTTTCCTAAGGTCAGAAAAACACTACAAAATTTCATGATTTTTTGAAACAAATTTCTATTTTTATTATTTAATTTTTAATCAATTTTCATGATTTATTTAAATAAAAAATATTATTATTTTTTAATTTTTTTTTATCTTTTTATTAGACTCCTATAAGTTCAAAAAATTCAGAGAATCAAATTTTATATTTTTGTGATTTTTAATTTATTTAATATAATTATTTTAGTGAGAAAATATGAAAAATTCACTTTTAAGCCTTTAAAATTTATTTTTAACTTAGAAAAAATTAGGAAAAATGCCTTAATAAATTCTAAGTCATCAGGGGACATTCCCACTCATTTTGAACCATTTTTTTATTTTTGAAAATTTTGATTATTTTAATTAATTTTAATTCAAAATATATTTAAAAAAATGAAGTATTTTCACAAAAATGGGGTTTTATTTTTATAAAATGCCCTTGATCACAAGGAACTCAGAAAAAAAATTTTCATAATTTTTCTAAGCANGAAATATATTTAAAAAAAATGATGTATTTTCACAAAAAATGGGTTTTATTTTTATAAAATGCCCTTGATCACAAGGAACTCAGAAAAAAAATTTTCATAATTTTTCTAAGCATATTTAATTTAATATAATTATTTTTATACAAAAGTAAGGTTTCCTTAAGAAATTCATTTTAGTGTCTAGACTAAGTCAAATAATTTTGATATTTTTACATTGGGTAGACATACTTTTTTTTAATAATGTGGAGTTAATTTTGTTAATTTTTTATATTTATTTAATTTATAAAAATTAACACAAGGTATTTACATTTAACTAAGTATAAAAATTCACAACATGTTCAAGAGCATCAAAATATTTTTTCTAGATGCCTTTGACCACAGGAAATCTACTAAAATTATTCTCATAATTTTCCAAGTGAGATTTTGATTTATATAATTAAAATAAGCCAAAATGGTCACATTATCTTGAAAATTAGGGTTTGAAGCATAGATATGCCATTTGACCATGGAAAAATTAGAAAACATGGCCTCTATCATGAGGAATAAACTCTCAAAATTCCAAGCCATGGTAAAATGTTTTAAGTCATGGAGAATTAAAATACCATAAAGAGTATTTAATTAATTAAATATCAAGGAGTGAAAAAATAATTTTTATTTTTAGTCAGCATTATTCTCCTCTATTAATTGAGAAAGCAGGTATTTTTCTTTTATTTTTATGATTTTTCTAGAGAAAGATATGGATTTTTGAAGTATAGGCATTTAAAATAATTCAAAAATCCCTATTTTTCTACTTATCCACGCGATGCTGACTTAATTCTAGGCAGCTCCAAAGGCTCTACGCGTCGCTCCATCATTTGATGCCTCCAACCACGAAGCCTCCATGCAGACCGCGCTTTATGCACCATGGATCTGTCCGACTTAATCTCCTCCGTTCATTGGATACACGCGAGATCGGACGGCTCTCTGTTATCGTCCCCAAGTGACCTAGCTCGTGAGCTGCTCACACTAAAACCTTAATATATTAGCCTAGACTCAACCAATTCGCATGGGGTTTGTTCTTAAACCTTCATCTACTCACGAACCTATCTATACGGATTATATGNCGTTATCGTCCCCAAGTGACCTAGCTCGTGAACTGTTCACACTAAAACCTTAATATATTGGCCTAAACTCAACCAATTCGCATGGGGTTTGTTCTTAAACCTTCATCTACTCACGAACCTATCTATACGGATTATATGATATGAATTTAGTAAATAGATATGGAGAATCAAAACAAGCTCGGTTTAGGGTTGGAGTTCAATACCTTTGTCTGAGAGGGGAGGCCTCAATCAGATGGTTGTGGTAGCTTTGGTTGGTCCCAACGAACCTCTCGATGAAGTCTCAAGCTTTGGTGAATGGTCTAGGTATGAATTTGATCAAGCTTGATTTCAGGTGTTGATTGAAGTCTATACTAGAGGTTGTTTGAGACGAGGCTTCTGTAAGGGATCAACTCCTCTCACTAGGGGATGGTTTGTTCACAATTAATTGAGGTTTAGTTCAGTGTAGAGCTGTGGGGAAATATGTCCTGGTTTCGGCTGAAACTTTGAGCTGAAAATTGAACTCTAACAAAGGGAACCAAAGGGGGAAATGGTGGGCTTGAACTGAGGGGGTTATAGGGAGTCTCTGGAGGAAATTTGACAGAGTTTCCTTACAAAATTTTCAGCTCTCCTCACTTGGCCATGGAGGTGATGTTTAAATAAAAATAGCTTAGGCTGGCTGTCAGGGCCAATTGGGGGGTGTGGAAAATATTGCTTAGGTGGAGGGTTTTGAAGTGCTAAAGCCAATTGGAAATGACCAGCTAAGATGGGTGAGTTTGGGTTTGAATTTGAGCTTGAAGCTCTCAGTTTTGGTGTTTTCCGGCCACTAGGCTGGCCGACAGGGCCAGGGGAGGTTGCCAGGAGGTCAGGTGAGCCAGTGGGAGGGTTAATTATAATTAACCCTCAATGGAAAGTGATGATGGGGGAGNTCGACAGGGCCAGGGGAGGTTGTCAGGAGGTCAGGTGAGCCAGTGGGAGGGTTAATTATAATTAACCCTCAATGGAAAGTGATGATGGGGGAGATTTTTGGTTAAGGCCCATAAATGGGCATAAATACCTTAATTTGGGGACCATTGGTCCATAGCATGCCATGGCTGGTCCAAAGGGGTTTAGCCTGGTTCTTAGGAGGAGCTTGTGGCTGTGGAGTCATAAATTTTGTGACTTTAGGGTGGTTAGGCCAATTTTGGTGTATGGTTTCAATTTGTATCCAAATGACTAAAAGTTGGGTTTGGGTTAGGCTAGCCATGACTTTTAGCCCAATTGATTGATCAATATTGTGTATATGATTGTAATGAAGATTTTTGGTGAGGGATTGAAATGATTTTGAGTTCAATTGAGGGTTCAATTTGAAGGATTTTGGAATTTTGGTCAATTTGGGTATNTATCCAAATGACTAAAAGTTGGGTTTGGGTTAGGCTAGCCATGACTTTTAGCCCAATTGATTGNGTTTCAGGTGTTGATTGAAGTCTATACTAGAGGTTGTTTGAGACAAGGCTTCTGTAAGGGATCAACTCCTCTCACTAGGGGATGGTTTGTTCACAATTAATTGAGGTTTAGTTCAGTGTAGAGCTGTGGGGAAATATGTCCTGGTTTCGGCTGAAACTTTGAGCTGAAAATTGAACTCTAACAAAGGGAACCAAAGGGGGAAATGGTGGGCTTGAACTGAGGGGGTTATAGGGAGTCTCTGGAGGAAATTTGACAGAGTTTCCTTACAAAATTTTCAGCTCTCCTCACTTGGCCATGGAGGTGATGTTTAAATAAAAATAGCTTAGGCTGGCTGTCAGGGCCAATTGGGGGGTGTGGAAAATATTGCTTAGGTGGAGGGTTTTGAAGTGCTAAAGCCAATTGGAAATGACCAGCTAAGATGGGTGAGTTTGGGTTTGAATTTGAGCTTGAAGCTCTCAGTTTTGGTGTTTTCCGGCCACTAGGCTGGCCGACAGGGCCAGGGGAGGTTGCCAGGAGGTCAGGTGAGCCAGTGGGAGGGTTAATTATAATTAACCCTCAATGGAAAGTGATGATGGGGGAGATTTTTGGTTAAGGCCCATAAATGGGCATAAATACCTTAATTTGGGGACCATTGGTCCATAGCATGCCATGGCTAGTCCAAAGGGGTTTAGCCTGGTTCTTAGGAGGAGCTTGTGGCTGTGGAGTCATAAATTTTGTGACTTTAGGGTGGTTAGGCCAATTTTGGTGTATGGGTTCAATTTGTATCCAAATGACTAAAAGTTGGGTTTGGGTTAGGCTAGCCATGACTTTTAGCCCAATTGATTGATCAATATTGTGTATATGATTGTAATGAAGATTTTTGGTGAGGGATTGAAATGATTTTGAGTTCAATTGAGGGTTCAATTTGAAGGATTTTGGAATTTTGGTCAATTTGGGTATGTTGGGCTAGAAATGGGCCTAAGTTGGGCTAGGCTTGGGCTATGTCCAAATTGATTGTTGAAAATGGTCTATAGAAAATCATGAAGAGTTTTTCAACATAAATTGGGTGCCAATTTTGGGGTAAGGGCAATCAATTTGGTGGAATTTGGAGACAGCCAATTTGGGGCAAATTTGAGGATTTTTGGATTTAGGTTGAAATTAAATTAAATTTAGGCCTCAACAAGGGCAATTGAATGTCAAGTTTGATGTTTAGAAATGTTATTAAGAGTTTACGATTCAAATTGAGGCCAATTGAGTAGGCCATGGGGTTCAATTTGGTGGGATTAGGCCATAGGACCAAAATTGAGAGTTTGACTTAGATCAAAATTGAGCGCAAAGCATGAGATAATTGAGCTTGTATTTAGTTTAAATTGGTCACACGGAAGGTGAATTTGAGTTTAGGATTGAAATTGGGGGAATTATGACCAACTTGACGGACATTTGAGGTAAATTTGGGGAAATTGGGCCCTTAAAAGGTAATTTGGGGNCCAATTTGGTGGAATTTGGAGACAGCCAATTTGGGGCAAATTTGAGGATTTTTAGATTTAGGTTGAAATTAAATTAAATTTAGGCCTCAACAAGGGCAATTGAATGTCAAGTTTGATGTTTAGAAATGTTATTAAGAGTTTACGATTCAAATTGAGGCCAATTGAGTAGGCCATGGGGTTCAATTTGGTGGGATTAGGCCATAGGACCAAAATTGAGAGTTTGACTTAGATCAAAATTGAGCGCAAAGCATGAGATAATTGAGCATGTATTTAGTTTAAATTGGTCACACGGAAGGTGAATTTGAGTTTAGGATTGAAATTGGCGGAATTATGACCAACTTGACGGACATTTGAGGTAAATTTGGGGAAATTGGGCCCTTAAAAGGTAATTTGGGGGTTTCAGTCAAAAAATGGTCAAATTGGTCAAAATGGGTCCAATTGGGGAGTCCAAGTGGGTTTTGGAGACATTTGGAGTGATTTTGGATGCTTTGGGAAGGGTTGGGGTGCCAAGGGTATTTTTGTAATTTTGGCAATTTTGAGTGTATTTTGGTAAATTTGGAATTTTGGGTAGCTTGGGTATTTTTAAGAGATTTAAAATGACTTTTGAACAAGTTTGGGTATTTTGGATGAATTTGAGGATTTTGACCATATTTGGGATTTGGGGGTGTTTTGATAATTTGAGTAGGTTTCGGGGTGTTTTGATAATTTGAGTAGGTTTGGGGGTAAAAGGCTGAGTTGGATGTTTTTGGTAGAATTGGGAAGCTAACCACCACAGATGAGCTATGGACCAATGGAATCCTATTTTGAGTCTTCTATGTACTGGTCTCAGCTAAACCCTAGCATAGAGCCAGTGGATTTAGGGGACCATCTACACGAATCTCCCAAAGGATCAATGGATCAAAGTCAACAATTTTGGGTTTAGGNGAATGGAATCCTATTTTGAGTCTTCTATGTACTGGTCTCAGCTAAACCCTAGCATAGAGCCAATGGATTTAGGGGACCATCTACACGAATCTCCCAAAGGATCAATGGATCAAAGTCAACAATTTTGGGTTTAGGATTGTGAGTGGGAATAGGTGATAATGAGTGCAAGTGAGTGCAAGTGAATGAAAGTGAGTGCCTTAGCCCTAGACCAACACCCAGAGTCAACCCTAAGGACAAGCAGTCCTATGGGAACTCACGTTGAGCTCCCCCACATTGACCCTACCTACTAAGTGCTAGAGGTTAGGACCAATATGTGGAACTTCAAGTTGAACAAAGAGGGGTGTAGAATTTCTAATGGTGAGGGTTCATTTTCTAATTTTCTAAGAATAGTCAACAGGAAAGTCCTATAGCTAGACCCTAGACAACTAAACATGAAAACCTAAACCTCAACCAAAAGTGAGGTCAACAAATGGACTCCCAATAGGTTTGGTGTGCTAAGCAAGTACACCGCGCGTATTGGCGTTGGCCAATGAGATCAACAAAGCCAATGCAGACTCCTAAGTTAACAAACTTAGAAGGAGGTGTAGAATTGTGTGTGATATTTGTTTCCACTAGGGAATTAGCAAGTGAATATTCGATCGAAGCCAAGAAGTAGGAACTCTCGCTGGAGACTGGAGAGTGGGTTTGAGTTATCAAGTTTCAAGTATTTATAGAGGATGGGAATCAATATGTTAGTGCTGACCCTGGGGTGGGAATTGAAATTTAGGTATCGATTCCAAAAAAGAGAGTCAAAATTTAGGTACCGACCTCGAAAGAAGGGAACCAAAATTTAAGAATTGATCCCAAAATGAGAATTGAAATTTAGGTATCAATATCAAGAGAGTGCCGGAAGTTAGGGACTAACCTCAAAAGGAGGGAATCAGAAGTTAGGAACTGATTCCAAAATGAGAATTGAAAGTTAAGGATCAATCTCAAGAGACAGTCGGAAGTTAGGGACCGACCTCAAAAGGAAGGGGGGAATCAGAAGTTAGGACTGATTCCAAAAATGTGAATTGAAAGTTAAGGATCAATCTCAAAAAGAGGATTGAAATTTAGGGACCGATCTCAAAATGAGGGAATTAGAAGTTAAGGACTGATTCAAAAATGATAATTGAAAGTTAAGGATCAATCTCAAGAGAGGGTTGGAAGTTAGGGACCGACCAAGAAAGGAGGGGGAATTGGAAGTTAGGATTGATTCCAAAAATGAGAATTGAAAGTTAAGGACCAATCTCAAAAGGAAGGGGAATCAGAAGTCAGGACTGATTCCAAAAATGAGAATTGAAAGTTAAGGATCAATCTCAAGAGGAGGGTCAAAAGTTAAGGACCGACCTCGAAAGGAACGGGGAATCAAAAGTTACGACTGATTCTAAAAAGGAGAATTGAAAGTTAAGAATCAATCTCAAGAGAGGGTCGAAAGTTAGGGACCGACCTCAAAAGGAAGGGGGGAATCAGAAGTTAGGACTAATTCCAAAAATGAGAATAGAAAGTTAAGGATCAATCTCAAAAAGAGGATCGAAAATTAGGGACCAATCTCAAAAGGAGGGAATCAGAAGGTAAGGACTGATTCCAAAAGAAGAATTGAAAATTAATGATCAATCTCAAAAGAGGGTCAGAAGTTAGGGACCAACCTCGAAAGGAGGGGGGAATCACAAGTTAGGATTGATTCCAAAAATGAGAATTGAAAGTTAAGGACTGATCTCAAAAGGAGGGGGGAATCAGAAGTCAGGACTGATTCCAAAAATGAGAATTGAAAGTTAAGGATCAATCTCAAGAGGAGGGTTAGAAGTTAAGGACCAACCTCGAAAGGAAGGGGGAATCAAAAGTTAGGACTGATTCCAAAAAGGAGAATTGAAAGTTAAGGATCAATCTCAAGAGAGGGTCAAAAGTTAGGGACCGGCCTCAAAAGGAAGGGGGGAATTAGAAGTTAGGACTGATTCCAAATATGAGAATAGAAAGTCAAGGATCTATCTCAAAAAGAGGATCGAAAGTTAGGAACCGATCTCAAAAGGAGGGAATTAGAAGTTAAGGACTGATTCCAAAATGAGAATTGAAAGTTAATGATCAATCTCAAAAGAGGTTCGAAAGTTAGGGACCGACCTTGAAAGGAGTCAGAAGTTAGGACTGATTCCAAAAATGAAAATTGAAAGTTAAAGATCAATCTCAAGGAAGGGTTGAAAGTTAGGGACCAACCTTGAAAGGAGGGAATCAGAAGTTAGGAACTGATTCCAAAAATGGGAATTGAAATTTACAAAGAGTTTGTGGTGTTGAACCCATAGATATGTGTCCTGTGAAAAAGGCTGACATTGTTAAGGAAAATGCACAAAATTTTGTGACGTTTTGTGTAGAATGTGAAATTTCACAAGGATGTGAAAAGCTAATGTAGACAAGGATAGTCGTGCCGCGCGAGAAAAAAGTAAGAGACCTCAAAATCGAGAGAATCAACTCAACAGATTTTTTTCTTTTCTTGTTGTTTTTATCATGTTTAATTTTCAAAATATGTTTTCCAAAATTTCATTTTTGTGGNCAAAAAGTAAGAGACCTCAAAATCGAGAGAATCAACTCAACAGATTTTTTTTCTTTTCTTGTTGTTTTTATCATGTTTAATTTTCAAAATATGTTTTCCAAAATTTCATTTTTGTGGGTTTATTAATTTTCAAAGGAGTGTTTTATTTGAATTTTATTATTAAGTTTTTATTATTTTGTTCTTTGTTCATTATAATCTCAAACCAACGCATGGTTTGTGGCTTTTATCCATCGCACCAAAAAGGGCAATTGAACAAACAGACAAAATTTTGAAAGAGATTTCATTAATCTGCTTCAATAAATGTCACAGATTGAGTGTAGGTCAAAGCCTCAAAATGTACAATTATGCTGACTGCATCAAAGTACATCCAAAAAAATATCCNCACAAAATTTTGGAAGAGATTTCATTAATCTGCTTCAATAAATGTCACAAATTGAGTGTAGGTCAAAGCCTCAAAATGTACAATTATGCTGACTGCATCAAAGTACATCCAAAAAAATATCCCATGCCAAGTACATATCATAGGCTGAGCATGTCTAATCTGCTGTAACGGAAATGCAGTAAAAAGAAATCCTCTGAGCGTCTGTCTCTAGTGAGGCAAGCTCCTGATAAAGCTGACCTTGTAAGCCACACTCCAGGATAAGAGTTCCCTTTACATGTTATTAGAGGTGCAACCCTCTCATAGCTCGTATGGCAATAGTTCTTCCAGCTCCGGGTTTGGTCGGAATCCATATGACATTATGTTGTCATCCATCCTCCGAAAAGTCACGGACACCCTGTGGTGTTGCACCCTTGGAATGCAATGTTTGGCGATGTTTGTTCCTTTTCCTTTAAGAACTAGTACTGAACCAACAGGTAGCAGAATTTCCATGGACCCTTTGAATTCACCAGGGCTGATAATATCTAATTCTTTTCCAAATGGGATGTTGCTCTTGCTCATGAANCGTTTGTTCCTTTTCCTTTAAGAACTAGTACTGAACCAACAGGTAGCAGAATTTCCACGGACCCTTTGAATTCACCAGGGCTGATAATATCTAATTCTTTTCCAAATGGGATGTTGCTCTTGCTCATGAATGAGACCGTGCAGAAAGACCTCACAAAGTCATGATGGTCAATGTGCGGAGGTATGCAGTCTCCTTCATCATATATGTTGATAATACAACTGTTAGGAATACAGTCAGCTGGCAGTATGCTCCGTCGGGCCATTCTTTTAATCATCCACTTTATAATGGGAGGTATTGGGTCCATCATTAGTAAAGTTGTAACAGCAGCCACACTATATAGTGATACTGCCCTTTCCTCGCATCCTCTTTCTTGGCTCGTAATAGGTTCTTTCCATTAGCAGACCTGCTCGACCTCTATCTCTCAAATCAAAAATGCAGTTGAGAATATTTCGTTCATCGCTCTCGGAGAAGACCTTGGTGTATAGCTCCAATCCTTCTAATATGTTGATGAACCTACCTAGCACTTCTTCATAGAATTTGAAGTCCCTTTTGCTTACCTTGATCATCTTGTAGTATTCTGCGGTACTGATGATCGGTGGTTGTCGAGGATGTTCCCTCATTTCAACGTTGACAAAAATCCAGGCCAGTTTTGTCTCTGTTTGCAGCGGAATGTATGACTCTACGTCTGACAGGATATATGGCTCTGTACCCAACGAGACATATGTTTCTGCATCCATTGAGTAATCACCAGTCTGAAATCCATCATCAGAAGATACGTATTCCTCTAAAGTACTATAGCGCTCAAGGTGGAGGACATTACAGTCCGGGCACTCCATGAATGCTCCTGTGGCTGACGTATGTTCTGGTATTTCGACGTTTCTAGTCGGGCAAACCATACAAAGAACATCTAAAACTGGTAGTATTTCCGGCTTTGTAAAAAATCCCGACTCATCGTCTGTAGCAGGTTGGCCGGAAGAGGTCTCTCTCATGCTCGGATCATAGATATTCCCTTTAGAGATAGGGGTGAGCAAGTTCTCTGCCTCTTTCTGGTGTCTCCTCTCCTCGTGTAGGAAAGCCCTATGTTTTCCACGGCTAGCGTTTCTATGCTGAGTCTTCCATAGTGGTGCATTTGGAAGTTTTTCATTATCGGCAGCGACTAGGCTCAGGTTGGCATAGCTATCATGGAAGATAGGCGGCTGGTCCCCTCCATCGAGTCTTGTTGTACCATTTCATTTTTTCCCTTCAATGAGGAACTATTTCTGGTGTCGAACCTTAGCAGTGAGGGTAGCCCTTCTTTCTTCTGACGACTGAGCACATCCATCAGAGGACCCTCATAATCCATGTCGACTTGGCTAAAGTCCATGTCGAAGTCTATGGTGCCACCCTGCGTCGCCCTTTCTTTGTTGAGTGCGAGGTTCCAACCATCTTTAAAAACAAAGATCAGCCTCTAGCCTGACATTTCTTCTCTGCAGACAAGAGGAAAAAATCAGTGGGCTGAAATTTAGCAGGAACAAGAACAAAACAAAGTGTTTATTAAAGAAAATTTTAATTTTATGTTGGTGAGAAAACCATTTGTTTATGTGTATATTTTGTTTAATTTAGTAGAATATCAGGTTTAAAAGGAGAAAATTGAAGTGTGTAATTTCAAAAATTTTCATTAAATTGAGGTTAATCTTAATACAAAACTTTTGGACCTGGTCATAGATTTTTGGCCAAAAAGATAACCCCAGAATAATCAAAATTTCAAAATTTCAAATCAAGAGATGTCAAGCAATGTCAAGTTGCATAGTATGTATTCAAGTATCGTCCGTTGATTGATAACATGGGTCTTTCGCCTCAAAAATCTCCTAACTGGTAGGCTCCTTTTGCATAGACCTTTTCAATGACAAATGGTCCCTCCCAAGTTGGCTCAAATTTTTCACCTATCTTGCGGTGTGTAAGAATGGGTCTTTTGAGCACGAGGACAAGGTCACCAACTTTAAATGTCCTTGGGCGGACCAAGTTGTCATGATCTTGTACCATCTTTGCATGGTAAAGTTCCAAATATTGTTGTGCTTCAAGTTGTTTTCCCTCAAGTCTCTCTAATTCTTCAAGTCTGAGTTTTACACTTTCTTCCGTTGTAAGTTGGTTGGTGACAGCGACTCTAAGAGACGGCGTCTGAACTTCTAATAGTAGTACGACCTCGGACCCGTACACGAGCATGTAGGGTGAGCACTGAGTGGGAGTCTTGAACATTATCCAAAAAGCCCACAAAGATTCTAGTAACTTGTTGTGCCAATCTCTTTTATTTTCGTCCAATGTTTTCTTTAAAATCTGTACCAATATCTTGTTAAAGGCTTCAGCCAGGCCATTTACTATGGGATAGTAAATTATAGAGTATCTCCAATCTATCCCGTGTCATTTGACGAAATTATTGATTTTGGTGCTTTTAAAGAATGTCCCATTATCGGAAATTATTCTTCGCGGTGCTCCGAAACGATAGACAATTTGGCTTTTGAAGAATTGAAGGACGTCCTGTGCCATAACCACTCGTAACGGTACTGCCTCTGCCCATTTGGAGAAATAATCTATAGAAGAAAGTATAAATCTATGTCCTTTGGAGGATGGAGGGTCTATCGGACCTATTATGTCCGTGCCCAAACACTCGAATGGCCACGAGACAACGGTTGGGTGTAGAACATTCAGAGGTTGGTGAAAGACCACCCCATGCTCCTGACACTGGTGACATCTTCTGGTTTTATCCATGCAGTTGGACATCATTGCTGGCCAATAATATTTGAGTCTCTTAATCTTCATTTTAATCTTCGACCCTGACTGGTGAGAGCCACACAATCCGACATGTACTTCTTTAACAATATTTTGTGCTTCAGCTCTGCTCAAACATCGTAGATACATCTGGTCAATCGATCTCTTGTAGAGGATATCACCTACTAGAGCGTATGACATAGCCCTTTTTGTGATGTGATGTGCTTCAGACTTATCCTCTGGTAGCTTTCTAGTATGCAAATATTCTATTAATGACTTGCACCAATCTTTGTTGATATCCACAATGGTAATTATCGTTTCTTCTTCTTTCCCGAGCTTGAGTAGAGTTTTGAGGTTGATCTAAGACAAAAAATTGTCTTCCTTGTACTGTGATATCAATGGAATCCTCCGGGGGACATACCAATTCTTTTACGAGTTTTGCTAAAGCATCAGCATGGGCATTATCTCCCCTAGGAATCCGGTAGAAAATTACACTGGAGATCTGTTCCAGCAGCTTTATCGTGTACTGATTGTATTATGCTAATCTCGGTTTCAAAATCTTATATTGTCCGGCGACTTCCTGGATGACGAGTTGTGTGTCACCATAGATGACAATGTCTATTATATCCATCAAGATTGCCAACTCTAATCTGATGATTAAGACTTCATATTCTGCTTCATTGTTGGTACATGGCTCTGTTAGGTGGTATGAGAACCTCAGCATACCCTTATCTGGCATGATAAAGGTAAATCCAATACCTGCTTTGCCTAGTATAACTGTGTCTAATCCTTTGTCCTTTCTGGCTGACGAAGCTCCGTTGAAGTACATTTCCCAGCGTTTCACACTGGAGAATTCTATTTGTAGTACCTGCTCATCTGGTAGTTCATCATTAAGAAAGGATCCAGCCAGAAGTGGGTGTGCAGCGAGAAAGTCTGCTAAAATCCGTCCCTTCAAAACACTGGGGGGGAACAAAAGTTATATCAAACTGCAATAAGATCATCAACCATCTTGCTAGACGTTTGGAGAGTCTTGTTCGGGTAATCAAATATTGCAATGGATTAACTTTTAAAATTAGAGTAATCTTATGAGAAAGAATGTAATATCTAAGCTTTTGGGCGGCAAAAATCAAGGCTAGACAATGCTTCTCAATAGGTGAATACCTTATCTCCATTGGTATTAAGCGGTGACTCAAGTAGTAGTGTGTTTTCTTTACCCTTGTCATTGACTTGGGCTAAGAGGGCTTTAAGAGATTCATCTAAGGCCGCGGTATAAAGTATCAATGGTTTCCGTGGGATAGGGGCTGCCAAAACAGGAGGTGTCATTAAATATTATTTAACATCCTCAAAGGCCTGGAATTTCTCTTCTCGAACAAATTTGGCATCCTTTTTAATTAATGCCGAGAAGGGCTGACACCTACCTGAGAGATTAGAAATAAAGCGTCTCAGATATGCCAACTTCCACTAGAAGAAACTTAGTTGTTTCAAGGTTTTAGGAGGAGGCATTTCCAAGATAGCTTTAATCTTATCTGGGTCGATCTTGATTCCCCGATGAAGGACAACAAATCCTAGAAACTTCCTAGAGGTAACACCAAAGACGCACTTTAAGTGATTCATTTTAAGGTCATATCATCGTAACCGTTCGAACACGATCCTCAAATCATACAAATGGTCTATTTTTTGCTTTCTCTTGATGAACAAATCATCCATATAACATTCCACTTGATTATGAATGAGATCATAAAAAATCTTTGTCATTGCACGTTGATATGTTGCTACAGCGTTCTTCAATCTAAACAACATCACTGTGTAGTAGAAAATTCTGATAGGTGTTTCGAAGGCTGTAAGTGCTGCATCCTCGGGAGCCATCTTGATTTGGTTGTATCCCTATGATCTATCCATAAAAGAGAAGATTTCATGTGTAGAATTGATGTCCATCATTTCTGGTATCAGTAATGAAAATTCATCTTTTGGACATGCTTTGTTCAAATCTCTGAAGTCGACACAAACACGTATTTGTCCATTTTTCTTCTTAACTGGGACAATGTTAGCTAACCACGTGGGGTATTGCTTTTCTTTTACAAAGTTAGGGTCTATTAATTTATTCACCTTGATGATAACTTGCTGCTCTATTTCCAGGGACATTCTTCTAGGAGCTTGTTTCACTCAGGTCATATCTTTGTCTTCCCAAAGTTTATGAACTACAACCTCTGCTGACATTCTTGACATCTCATCATAGCTCCATGGGAACCAATCTTNAGAATGTATGACTCTACGTCTGACAGGATATATGGCTCTGTACCCAACGAGACATATGGTTCTGCATCCATTGAGTAATCACCAGTCTGAAATCCATCATCAGAAGATACGTATTCCTCTAAAGTACTATAGCGCTCAAGGTGGAGGACATTACAGTCCGGGCACTCCATGAATGCTCCTGTGGCTGACGTATGTTCTGGTATTTCGACGTTTCTAGTCGGGCAAACCATACAAAGAACATCTAAAACTGGTAGTATTTCCGGCTTTGTAAAAAATCCCGACTCATCGTCTGTAGCAGGTTGGCCGGAAGAGGTCTCTCTCATGCTCGGATCATAGATATTCCCTTTAGAGATAGGGGTGAGCAAGTTCTCTGCCTCTTTCTGGTGTCTCCTCTCCTCGTGTAGGAAAGCCCTATGTTTTCCACGGCTAGCGTTTCTATGTTGAGTCTTCCATAGTGGTGCATTTGGAAGTTTTTCATTATCGGCAGCGACTAGGCTCAGGTTGGCATAGCTATCATGGACGATAGGCGACTGGTCCCCTCCATCGGGTCTTGTTGTACCATTACATTTTTTCCCTTCAATGAGGAACTATTTCTGGTGTCGAACCTTAGCAGTGAGGGTAGCCCTTCTTTCTTCTNCATTGTTGGTACATGGCTTTGTTAGGTGGTATGAGAACCTCAGCATACCCTTATCTGGCATGATAGAGGTATATCCAACACCTGCTTTGCCTAGTATAACTATGTCTAATCCTTTGTCCTTTCTGGCTGACGAAGCTCCGTTGAAGTACATTTCCCAGCGTTTCACACTGGAGAATTCTATTTGTAGTACTTGCTCATCTGGTAGTTCATCATTAAGAAAGGATCCAGCCGGAAGTGGGTGTGCAGCGAGAAAGTCTGCTAAAATCCGTCCCTTCAAAACACTGGGGGGGAACAAAAGTTATATCAAACTGCAATAAGATCATCGACCATCTTGCTAGACGTTTGGAGAGTCTTGTTCAGGTAATCAAATATTGCAATGGATTAACTTTTAAAATTAAAGTAATCTTATGAAAAAGAATGTAATATCTAAGCTTTTGGGCGGCAAAAATCAAGGCTAGACAATGCTTCTCAATAGGTGAATACCTTATCTCCATTGGTATTAAACGGTGACTCAAGTAGTAGTGTGTTTTCTTTACCCTTGTCATTGACTTGGGCTAAGAGGGCTTCAAGAGATTCATCTAAGGCCGCGATATAAAGTATCAATGGTTTCCGTGGGATAGGGGCTGCCAAAACAGGAGGTGTCATTAAATATTGTTTAACATCCTCAAAGGCCTAAAATTTCTCTTCCCGAACAAATTTGGCATCCTTTTTAATTAATGCCGAGAAGGGCTGACACCTACCTGAGAGATTAGAAATAAAGCGTCTCAGATATGCCAACTTCCACTAGAAGAAACTTAGTTGTTTCAAGGTTTTAGGAGGAGGCATTTCCAAGATAGCTTTAATCTTATCTGGGTCGATCTTGATTCCCCGATGAAGGACAACAAATCCTAGAAACTTCCTAGAGGTAACACCAAAGACGCACTTTAAGTGATTCATTTTAAGGTCATATCATCGTAACCGTTCGAACACGATCCTCAAATCATACAAATGGTCTATTTTTTGCTTTCTCTTGATGAACAAATCATCCATATAACATTCCACTTGATTATGAATGAGATCATAAAAAATCTTTGTCATTGCACGTTGATATGTTGCTACAGCGTTCTTCAATCTAAACAACATCACTGTGTAGTAGAAAATTCTGATAGGTGTTTCGAAGGCTGTAAGTGCTGCATCCTCGGGAGCCATCTTGATTTGGTTGTATCCCTATGATCTATCCATAAAAGAGAAGATTTCATGTGTAGAATTGATGTCCATCATTTCTGGTATCAGTAATGAAAATTCATCTTTTGGACATGCTTTGTTCAAATCTCTGAAGTCGACACAAACACGTATTTGTCCATTTTTCTTCTTAACTGGGACAATGTTAGCTAACCACGTGGGGTATTGCTTTTCTTTTACAAAGTTAGGGTCTATTAATTTATTCACCTTGATGATAACTTGCTGCTCTATTTCCAGGGACATTCTTCTAGGAGCTTGTTTCACTCAGGTCATATCTTTGTCTACCCAAAGTTTATGAACTACAACCTCTGCTGACATTCTTGACATCTCATCATAGCTCCATGGGAACCAATCTTTGAAATGTGTTAGCAATTTGATCAGTTGTAAAGATTTTTCATCATTGAGTAGAGGACTTATAAATGTAGGTCTTGGTTGTTCTCCAGTCCCTAGGTTAATTTTCTTCAATTCATCAACAGTAGATTTAATTTTCTCCTCAAATTCTGGTGGAGCATTTTCTATCAGTTGATCAGTAGAGTCATCCTCCATATCGAGGCAATCCCCTTCCGATTCACTAGTAACAACCATACAAAATTCTGAATCATTGACTGGCCCGACTGTACCAAATCTGAGACCCTCTTTTGAGTTGGGAGTTTGACTTTTAACATTCCATACTTTTTCAAAAAGTTTTAATTTATCTTTCGGTATTTGTTTTGGCAAATGTCCCTATTGAATTAACTTTTTTACACAAGGCAAAAAATAACCAAAAGGCAATTCCATTAATTCATTAGAATCGTTATCCAAGTTTACATGATTTTCAAGATCAGTAGAGGTAGATGCATGATAAAACTTGATCGGCTTTGAACCAGCGCTACAGACTTACTTGAGCTCTAAACTCTCGACCTTTTGAGGGAGAATCAGAGTAAGGGTCATGGTGTTCACATAGTGGTTTATCCAATCATACATCATCTCATATTTGATTTTCTTCTCATCTTCTAAGGATATCTCATACTGGGATTTCTTCTATTTTGTTATCATTATTTCATCTTTGGAACTGTTTTCATCACCAATGTTGATGGTTGGCCTA
Source organism: Phalaenopsis hybrid cultivar (assembly GCA_002079205.1). Lineage (NCBI taxonomy): Eukaryota > Viridiplantae > Streptophyta > Magnoliopsida > Asparagales > Orchidaceae > Phalaenopsis > Phalaenopsis hybrid cultivar. The sequence continues at coordinate 67,951 of JXCR01066965.1, forward strand.
GTTCATTCAACAATTAAATTGGTTTTTCCTCCTCCACGTACTCGGCCATGACCTCAGGTGCACGAACTAAAAGAATCTCCACCAACTTATTGTGAAAGAATGGTGGAAGATCGATGAAGCGGAGTTGAATGGCCCTGTCATTGTAATTCTTCTGAATCTTCACTTTTGTTTATCATAGTTTCACAAGAAAAGACAGTTTTCTTTGGAGGCGCGTAGTAGGCGGCATCTTCATGAAAACCAACTTCTTGCACTGAAAACGGCTGTAAATCTCCCTTGATGCAATATTCTTGTCCTTCTTTGTAGTACTTAATGCATTGGTGTAGAGACAAAAGAACCATGTTGTGTTCATGAATCCTTGGTGAACTAAGTAAAGCATTAAAAGAGGTCTCGACATCGATGATATGAAATTTAGCATTTGTTACTAGTTCTCCAACCTTCATAAGCAATGTAATGAATCTAATGGCTCTCTATCCCTTTTGGTTGAATCCTCTTAGCATCATGTTGTCAGCCATAAGTTCTTGAGCTTCAATATCCAAATAGGTCAATGTCCATAGACTCATCAAGTTGAGTGATACTAAACCTTTGGACAACACAAATCTACCCATGTTAACGGAGATGTAAAGTGGACGATTGTGGTCGGTGGTACCGAGCACCAAATCTTCATCTGTGAAGGTTACCCCAAATTGTTCCTACAACGAGCAAAGTTCATCCGAGGATGTGCTGGCCAACCGGGCTAAGCAAATCTCTGGGTCAAGCAAGGCTATAACCAGAGACTATCTCATCTCCTTTGATAGGATCAGAGCATCGTAGATGCTTAATCTGGCCGACAACTTTCTAAGATAAGCTAGCACGTTGTAAACCACTTTGTATGATCTTCCAATTTTCTCTTAGTTATGTGGTTCTTCCACTGGTGGAGGTGGAGATATCTCTTCTCTAGTTAATATTCGTTTTCTTTTATCTGTTGGAACTATTCTTGAGGTTAATACTCTCCCACTCCTTAAGTTCATTTCTGTAACTTCTTCTTCTTGAGATATCATTGTCGAATCTTCTAGTGTTTCTTCTTTGTTAGAAAGATCTAGGTTAATGGCAAGTGGTGCATCATGGCGCTCAAAGATCGGTTCGTCACTCCTGGCGCCATCGTAAGCGGTATCGTCGATGTCTTCTTTGATCTTGTTAGCGAGTTCATCTGACTCAAGAACGATTTGAGGATCATTTTGAGAATCGAGATCGAGGCTAGATTGGTCAAAATCAGTTACGTTATCACCAGAAACAGTTAAAACGTAGCCGAAATCACAATCATTATATTCATAAGACCCCAGAGGGGTAAAAATATAATCATACGAAGTTAGGGGTTTGAGGATTTTTTTCTAAATTTGAAACAACTAATCTAGTAGAGGCAGCCCCTATCCTACCCCTCGTGTTATCAATCTTCATAGTGGTGTTCTTCTTCTTCTTTGTCTTTACCGACGATGAATCTCCTGGTGAGTCCCTTGAGCATGAAAGCTACTGGCCCATGAATGCTTTTGAAAAAAATCTCAATTGCGTGATGTTTCTGTAGCTCAGGTTCATACATCAAGCTAAGGTTTCTCCACCTCAAGATGTAATCTACCAAAGTCTCGTTGGCCTTTTGCTTTTCCATCACAAGCTCTCCTATAGAAACATGGTGTTGCGCTCCGACAAATCTCTTCACAAATAATTGTTCCAGCTCGGCAAATGTATTAACTGATCCGTTGGGCAAATCAACATACCAATCAAAAGCAATCCCTGACATGCTGCTGACAAACTGTTGGAAGAGAAAAGCTTCGTTACTTCTTGTGTTGCCACAACTCACTTGAAAATGTGTTATGTGCTATCTGGGATTTCCAGTCCCATCAAATATCTTAAAGTTTTGGGAAACAAAACCCTTGGGGAAGGGTATGGCATCAAATTCTTGCGGGTAAGATCTAGCCTTTAAAACCAATGCACCACCCTTAGATTGGGTTAAGGCCTCTCAAACTTGCTCGACCATTTGCTTAAATTCCTTCTTCGGCATGGCGCTCGATGGAGAACACTTCTTTGGTTGCTCATCTCTATTTGTTGAGGCGACTTCTCTTCTTTCATCTATAATATGTATAATTTCTAGTTGGTTGACCTCTGAAGAGGCTAACTGTGGGGGTGGAGATTGTCCTTGAATTGTGGCCATGACGGTCATGGCTGCGGCCATCTCTTCTATCCTTTTCTCCAGTTGGCTGACTTGCTCATCCCTTAGGAGGATAGCCTACCCAGCTCATCTACGACATTCTCTTCGACGAGATGTTGAGCCTCACACACAGATATAACATCTCTAGTTTCAATGACATGGACATCCATGAAATCTTTTTTGAGGTTACCATTATAGTCAAAATATTCATCATTGTCATCGATGAAAACTCCGTGTTCCCTAGCCAACTCAGAAATCTCGACCTTGAGCTTTTCAACTTTTCCTTCAATTATTGATTCTTGAATTGCCTTAAGATCTGGAGGACCCTGCTGGACCTCCTCCTCTTGTTCTTACATCTCGTTGGCAATTGCTGCGACAATGTTAGGTACTTCGGACCCTAATGTCATCCCATGATCTTGCCCTGCTGGCTCAGCAGACTGTATTGATACAACAATCTTGGGTACCCACACCTTCTTTTTTGATGGTGATGTATTGAGATAAAGTGTCTCAGCAGGAAACATCGGTATGCTGAAGATAAGTATGCTCCCCATGGTGCAGAACGACTACAGTACTGGGTAATTTCTTCATATTTTCCATTGAAACTTTAGGAATATCCTTATAATGTGTGATCGGTAGAATTCTTGGACCCAGTCATGACTTGGCTAGTCGACGACCTGCGGTCCTAGTGACGGTAGAATTGGTGATAACTATGGCGGTATCAACTCTGCTCCCTAAGCGGAACCATACAAGAATACGAGCAGGTAAAGCTTCAGTTGATTTCTGAGATCGTCTGACAGATTTGACGTCCCTTAAGATTTCTTTCTTCATTCAAGGGGATACTGCATGTCCCACTCGTTTGAGTAGTTCACTAATTGAGCAACCATCCTTGGCAGTTAGCCACTTGAAAACTGAACTGACTCGGGTGATAGGAGTGGACTTCTTTCTCTCCTCACCATGTCCATGAAGTGATGGTAAAGTAGTGGAAATTTTCTGGATACTCTCGTACCCATTAGTACCCATTAATGGATGGAATCTACTTCCTCGCAAAAGTTGATATGTTTCCAATAATCTTGACTCATCCTGGTGAGGATCTTCCTCAATAGGTATTTCCTTAGGAGCCTAGGCTTTAATAACCCTTTGAACTCTCCTATTACGGTTTCTCCTTTGGGTTTGAGTTAGCGGTCCAGTCTTTGAACTTGATCTAATTTCAAATACTGATGACGAGACAACCAATCCCTCAGTCGAATCTTTAATGATCATAACTTCTTTTCTCTTGACAACAGTGGAAACAACAGGCCTAGTGGGTGCCGTGGCAGTAGTAGTCTTGACCCTCTTACAAGGAGGGAAGTCCTGAAGGCACTTTAGGTTAAATTCAGCAGATGGCTCTTGAACTTCTGGAGCGGTGACTTTCATTATGACGAACGGGGATATCCCTAGGATGACCTCGAGATCTTCAAATTCGGTTCCAAATTTGATGGTGGGAAAGACATTGCAGGTGTTGCGGCTCATCGGCAGGTTGCAGGAAAAAGTTAGCATTGGGCAAGTCATTGCAGCAGTTTCAGAAGAGAAAGCTCTGTGGTTAGTTATTTGGTCAAAACTTCATAATCTTAGTGTAAGCACTAAAATTTAACAGAGGGCGATCTGTAGACCGCGTAAGTTTTTTTTATTTAGTTTATGGGGGTTTTAAAATTTTAGTAAAAGTAGTTTAAAAGTATAAAAATTTGATTAATATAAGAATTTTTTAAAAGCGCACGTAACACTGTAAGCACTAAAATTTAACAGAGGTCGATCTGTAGACCGCGTAAGTTTTTTTTATTTAGTTTATGGGGGTTTTAAAATTTTAGTAAAAGTAGTTTAAAAGTATAAAAATTTGATTAATATAAGAATTTTTTAAAAGCGCACGTAACACTGTAAGCACTAAAATTTAACAGAGGTCGATCTGTAGACCGCGTAAGTTTTTTTTATTTAGTTTATGGGGGTTTTAAAATTTTAGTAAAAGTAGTTTAAAAGTATAAAAATTTGATTAATATAAGAATTTTTTAAAAGCGCACGTAACACTGTAAGCACTAAAATTTAACAGAGGTCGATCTGTAGACCGCGTAAGTTTTTTTTATTTAGTTTATGGGGGTTTTAAAATTTTAGTAAAAGTAGTTTAAAAGTATAAAAATTTGATTAATATAAGAATTTTTTAAAAGCGCACGTAACACTGTAAGCACTAAAATTTAACAGAGGTCGATCTGTAGACCGCGTAAGTTTTTTTTATTTAGTTTATGGGGGTTTTAAAATTTTAGTAAAAGTAGTTTAAAAGTATAAAAATTTGATTAATATAAGAATTTTTTAAAAGCGCACGTAACACGACACAATTCAATTTAATTTACAAAATAGCAAATCAAAGTCGAAAAGGAGATGTGAAGTGTTTAGGACCCAGTGCAGGACCAACTTAACAACACACAATGCCCAGGTGGAACTAGCCCACCAACACACCTATTGGGGTCCGACTCCACATGAAGTTTAAAAAGTTTTTAATAGCCTATTGAACCTCTCTATTAAAACATGATTGAACAGATGGTCCTGAAGTTCAAAAGAGTTGACCGTACTTTCCCAAGATAGAAATTGGTAAAGCATGCCAATGGAGAAAGGTAATTTGGACAAATCTATCTTTCCTGTTGATTTTATTGTTTTAAATATGGAAGAAGATAAGGAAATTTCCATAATATTATATAGACCTTTCCTAATCACTAGGTAAGCCAAGAGAAATGAGTGAAAAGGTGAATTAACTACGAGGGTAAATGATCTAGAGGTTATATTTAATGTATTAAAAGCTATGAAATATCTTTTTGAAGGAAATGAAGATGCATGTTTTCTGATAGATTTAATTGATTATTTGTGTAGTAATAATTTTTGAGAGAGCTGTGAAGTCAAAATAATAGAACTAGAATTGAATGAGGAAGACTTTGTAGACTCTGTAGATGAATCTGCTCTACTAATAGAAGAGAGTTCAAAATTTTTTTGGAAGAGATTTGAGATTCTAGATGCAACATAAAATAATAAACCTCTTATTCATTCTATTGAGGAACCATCTGAACTTGATATGAATGTGCTTCCCAAATACCTAAAATATGCTTATTTGGGGAAGTCATATATAGTACCAGTTATCATATCCTCATATTTGACTCATTTGTAAGAGGAGAAATTAATTGATATTCTGAGGAATTATAAGAAAGCTTTCAGATGGACCTTTACAGATATAAAGGGGATTAGTCCTTCTATATGTATGCATAGGATTTTGATAGAAGATATTCATAAACCTTGGTCAAATCCTCTAAGGAGATTAAACTCAATTATGAAACAAGTAGTTAAAAAAAATATTGAAATGGCTTGATGCAGGTATTATCTATCCTATATAAGATAATACTTGGTTAGCTCTATTCATTGTATTTGTAAGAAAGGGTGAGTGATGGTGTCTCTAAATGAACAAAGTGAATTAATTTCCATGTGACATGTCATTGAGTGGCAAATTTATATAAATCACAAAAAATTAAATTCATTGGCTAGTAAAATCACTTTCACTTACCTCTTTTGGATCAAATGTTGGATAGACTAGTTGACCATATTTTTTTTTTATTTTTAGACAAATACTCTGAGTATCATCTAATACCTATAGCTCTTGAGGATCAAGATAAGATAACCTTCAGAAGTTCTTATGGAACTTGTGCATTTCAAAGAATGTCTTTTAGGCTATGTAGTGCACCTGCTACATTTTAGCGGTGTATGAAGTTTATTTTCTGCAACCTAATTGAGAAGGTAATATAAGTTTTTATGGACAACTTTTTCAGTGTTTGACTCTTCATTTGACTCTTGTTTGGATCATTTGATGAAGGTTCTAAAAGGTTGTGAAGAGAATAACATTGTTATCAATTGGGAGAAGTGCCAATTCATGGTATGTGAAGGTATTGTGATGGACATAAAATATCTGAAAAAGGCATGGAAGTGGACCCAACAAAAGTTTAAGTCATTGAAAAACTGCCTCCATCTACTACTAGGAGAGAGGTTAGAAGTTTTTTTGGGACATGTGATCCCGAGTGTTTATATGCAACAGTATAACAATGTATTTGATTATATTTTTCACTTATCTTTGCTTTACTTTATAATAGTTCCAAAAACTTGATCCTGAGAAAATAAGAATTTAACTTTTTAACTTAATAGATATATTGGGATACTACACAAATATACGTATCGTTATCAAGGAATATAGGACTTTTAGATTAAGCCCCGAATATCAAACCCACAGGGATTGTTCACAGTATGTGATAATTAAAGTAACCAAACTTTCTACTTTAAAAAGACAAATACTTAAACTATAGTTATTATCACAGGAATGAAATTTGAACTCTTTTTGGTATTTTTAATGTTTGAAATAAAAACTTACCAAAGGTAACTTGAGTTTATGTAAAAGAAAAGCACTAAGTATGAAATATATTTCTCCTTATCATGAATCAGTAATAAGTATAGGAATTCTGTTGTGTTCTGCCAAATAGGAGTAATATTATTCTTTACCCTTATTAGAGATGCTATAAAGAACATTGACTAATTTAAAGTTTGAATAGTTCTGAAGATCAGTTAGGCAGGGAAGATAATAACTCTCACTCTACAGTTCCATCGGTTCCCTCCACCTAGGGGCTAACATCTCGTATCAAAACCTAAAATAATAAAGCAAGTTGGGGGCTTTAGCCTGTCACTCTAAAGTCCTCTAACTCTACACCCTTCAAAGATTATATTCATATTTATTTGCACTTAATCATATGAACTATATTCTCATTCAAACAATCTCATGTGATTCTTTCCAATTTTTGACTGAGACAATACCATCCCGGTTCTTACATGTTCTCACAACAAATTTTAACATCTAGATGGGCCAGATCAAGAAGTAAATGAAGTACATGGAATTAAATCATCACAACTTCTTCTAACATTAAAGATTAATACTCTCCACAACTTCCATCCAACACTTTAATTACTTATCATTTTAAGGATAAAGATAAAGAAAACTACTCAGAATCCATGGAGAAAACAAAAACACACTTTCGTTTAAAAGTAGAAATTATTATCAAACCAACAAAAAGTCTCAATTAAAACCAAAAGTAGTTTAAAATAAAGACAAAAACTTATCTCAAATCCTCCACCAAATTCTTGAAGTTCCTTTAAATCTCTTCTTTCTTACAACACTCTTAACTCTCAAATTAAAACTATAAGCAGAAGGAAAATAGTGGTGCCTGAAATTTTCTTCAAAAGCTTCTCCACAAACTTCTTAAGAATTTTTCAAGACTCCCCCCTCAAAAAGTCTCAACTTCCTTCTTTTATAATTTTCCAAGAGGTGCCTTGGTATCTCTTCAAAATGTGTCTTGATTCGATGTATTTACTAAGGGATTCCTCCATTCACAAGTTCTTTAATTATATTTTCATCCTTGGTGGTTATAACCATCCATTTTAGCCAATAGGTGCCCCAAATGTCAATTCAAAATTCGTCAAAATGATTTAACCTGTCAAGTAACTGTCACTGGTGCTTAAGCGCGGGGCCTCTGACATTTTCTGTTTTACCGATGCTTAAGCGCCAGATCTGGAGCTTAGGCACCAAAATACTTTTGCACCTTTTTTGCATTTTTGCTCCAAATTTNCGCTTAAGCGCCAGATCTGGAGCTTAGGCACCAAAATACTTTTGCACCTTTTTTGCATTTTTGCTCCAAATTTGATCCTTTTTCACTTCTTTTAGCATTTTTCACCTTTTTTACTTGCACCTGAAAGAAAAAACACGAAAATACCTTCCGTTAAAGCGCAATATCTAAAAAATAGGTATAAAAATGTGTCCAAGAACACTATATATGTTAGGTGTATCAAAATCCCCCAAACTTAAAATGTTACTTGTCCTCAAGTGACACTTCAATCTTTAAAAACCAAATAAGTATGATTATGTATATGAGTTTGTTTAGGAGTTTCTAAAATTTTGTTCTAGAAATATAATAGTCTAAATTTATAAAAAATTTTAGTGAATGAGACCAACTTAAGGTTTAGAAATCCTTAAAGTGAAGAAGTATGAAAAATATGAATTTCTATCTAATTCAGAAATACTTGTAGATTTTCCAAATATAGAACTTAGGCATTTTATTTCCTTCACTTCAAAATTTTTATTAAGTATAATTTAATCTACTATATTATATCCATAAGCTTAAGAGTTTCTCAAGTCTTATACTTTAAAAAAGATCAGATGTGGAAACAATTTTTGATTCAGCTCTAATCCTCAAGCTTCTCCTCTCTTTTTCAACCGTTCTTTTCTTTTCTTTCTCTTTTTCTTTTCTTTTTCCTTTTCTTTTTTCTTTTCTTTTTCTGGAAAGGACTACTATATCTGGATAGGCCTTTAATGGTTTTGAATTCCACTCTTCCTTTTCCAAAGCAAAGATTTGATAACTTTCTTTTACTTAAAAACATAATAATAGTTTTGAAAATTAATTTCAATAAAAGAAATTTAAGTATAAAAAATAAAAGTCTAATCCTTCCACATTTTTCAAAAATATTATATCTCCTACTAAAGATAGTTACACATTATTTATGATTTCTACATTTAATAACTTTTAACTTTAATTTTTTCTGCATCACTTATAAAATTTTAACTAAATTTTCTTTCTCATTTCTATAATCAAAATTTTACTTCCCTAATATAACTTCATAAAAATGATCATTTTTATTTTTAAATCAAATTCACTTGTAGCTCATTTGAGAAAAAATAAAATTCAAGTTCTGAAAATATTTTTCAACCCCTCCAAACTTAAATTTTTAACAAGATTAAACAGTTTAACAATAGATATATATATAAGCAGGAATAAAAATTGAAATATATGCTTACAAGAATTTTTATATACTAATTATATAAGTATAAAACTAAAAACAGGAGTAGAATTAATTTTTGATCAGATTTCTTACTTTTTAACATATAGAGATTCATTAGACTTCTAAGTTGTGGATACAGACATAAAAGCAAACAAACACACTAACTAGAAAAAAAATATAAGGTAGCAAATTTCTAAAATTGAAGTTTAAAATTAAAGCTAACAAGATTTTCAACTTTCATAAGACATAGAAATAAGTTCATACCTAACTAAATAAAACACAATACACAACAATAATTACTACCCTAAAATTTAAAACACAATACTAACAAAACACAAACATTACAATAACACTTAAAAAAAAAGTCTAACACATCACATAAATCAACAAGTACAAAAATCAAATGTATCAAGTGCACACCACAAAGTACATCACTTATTACAAACATAAAACAACCTTAGTCATTCTCATCATCATCATCATTAGTGTCATCGCTATCCCAAAAAGTTGCAAACTCATAATCAGGATACTTTGGATATGAAGGGAATTCCACTCCTTGGTTATCCTTAATAAGGCTCTCTAAAGATGAGTGAAACTTCTCCTCATAATCACTATGTCTTCTGACATATCCATCAATATGATCTACAAAATTTTCTAAATTTCGTACCTTATCTGTGGTAAAATTAATATTATCCATCATCTTCTGCAATAATTGATCCTGAGATTCAGTAGGCTGACCTCCATATGTAGATGGTTTAGAAGTAGATGGTCTAAATGTAGAAGTCACGGAGGTGGATGCAACAGACGTCAACATTCCATAACTTCTCGAAAATCCTCCTCTCCAACCAAAAATAGAGTGTTCACAATATGATTTCACATTCACACTTCATATCTAACTCCAGCTTGCTCACATAAAGAAAAGACTAAGAAGCAAATCCTAAATCTGCAGCACTAGCAACAGTAACAGAACTGATGATAGTCCGACAAATCAAATCTCCAATGTTGATAGGCTTGTACTGCTGAATACAATAATTCAACGTTGCTCAATCCCTGGTAACTTCACTAAGATGATTCATTGGTAACAAACGAGCTAAAATAAAGTAGTGCCACGCCTTTGATGGTGCACTTAACTTTGAAGTGGAAAAGTTGACTCTCCTCTCATTTTTAATTTTCCAGAGTCCCCTTCCAACAGTTAAAACTGATATAATCTCGTTCAGTTTCGTCTTAATAGGACTATAATTTGAATAAAAGCACATAGTATCAAGCGATAAATGGTAGAACATGTTGATTACCTCTGGTGAAAAGGTACCAATTTAACTCTAACCATGACTCAATCTTCTTCCGCCTCAGAGAGGTTTGCATAGAACTCTCGCACTACAGAAATCACAGCCACAATAGAAAAACAACAAGATCGTTCCCATTATTGGTGAACGATCAAATCCTTCACGAATCCACCTGGATTTTTAAAACACCTTTCAAGAATCAATTTTCGTGACTGTAGAGCGTCACTATATCTATCCTGAGCTTTCAAATTAACAAACTTGCTTGAATCAAAGTGGGACTTCCCGTTTCTCCTCTTCATTCTTGGGGCCTTTCTACAAATTTCACAAAATTTCACAATAATTTCAAAGATCAAGTCTAATATACTAAACTTAACTCCTATAAGCTTAAACTACAAATTCTATGTAATTTCCATAGATTTTTTTCAAGTTTTTCACCATGAATAGTAAATTTTGGGTACCTCCATAATGTGCTCAAAATACATGGTAAAAATAAAAAATTTCTACATAGAAGTGAAGATCTTACCTCAAGAAATTCAAATCTAGCAAATTTGACTCAAATCCACCAAGAAATCTCCACAAAAAGGCTTGCCCTAAACTAAAAATTGCAAACATCGGAGGAAGAAGATAATGGCAGGATCAAAAAATGGCATTTTTAGGGGTTAATTTTCACTTTTAACCTTTTGCGAACCGATTTTTTTGAACCGGCGCTTAAGCACGAATATGTGGGGCTTAGGCACCTACCTCTCGAGTTGACTTGCGCGTAAGCACGGGGTTGTGGCACTTAAGCGCCAGTGCACAATTTTTTATATTTTTGAACTTTAGTAAAATGCACTATTAGCCTAAGTAAACCCCCTTATAACACTTAAATGACTATTTTCCTCTCCTTTAACTCTCCTCTCTCTCAAAATTCTCCAATATAATTAATTCAATTTGAAGCTAAACTAACACAAAAGTTTTCACAAACAAACAATCATATTCATTAACAAACTATTACAAATAACATTTAACACATAATTCTCATTCCAAAGAGTCTTGGATGAGAAAAATTTTCTAAATACAAACGCTAAACAAACTTACACAATAACACACATAAGCACATAAACACTAGAAACAAGACTTAACACTAATACATAAAACAACTCTTAAAAAACAATTCTTAGCGTAGAACTTAATTTCATTCTTCATTTGTTGGAACTAATTCCTGTCTCTCATTAGTCTCTCCTTGGGCATTTGGAATATAGAGTTGATAAAACAGATGGTGGTGACGAGCTCTGATACAATCTTCTTCAATCCATTTCTGCTTAAGATACATCGCTTAATCTGCTTCCTCAATATAACTGGTATGGCTAAATTTCATTTTTAATTTCCATCCTATATGCTCTAGATGTGCATTAACTTCATCTACCTTTGCTTTAATTGAAGCCACGTTAGCCTAAATTTTGTTGATCTTTTTCACTATTCCTTCAATATTAATGGCTAAGAAATCGTTATACATCTCTTGTGCACTTTGACTAATGAATTTCTTCGTCATGGCCTCTTCCTTTTTCTTCAAATCCCTCTTCCATGAAGACATTTTCTCTAAATTTCTCTTTCTCTTAGACTTTAGAGCTAAAAATAATTCTGGGGTGAAATTCCATCACAAAACCCCTCTATTTATAGGCCTAATTTCCTTCAATAGCTTCTAGGCATGTCCTAAAACTGCCATGGCACATTTAAGTTAACCAATTAGTGGTTAGAACTTCTAGAAATTGCATTTTTGCACATGGTTTTTATCGCCTGCGCTTAAGCACCGCGTATTGGTGCTTAAGCGCCAGTACTTGATTTAGCATCGGGCAACTTAACATCTAAATACTCATTCTAACATGTCTAAGTCACTTAATAAAGTCTTAAAACTATTACTAACACAAATAGTTTCAAAAATACTACCCTAAATTTTCTTAATCACACACAAAAAACAATCAAAGTAAAAGCACACTGATAACTATGGGTTGCCTCTCACTGAGCGCTTAGTTTTATGTCATCAGCCCGACGTAACCAGTACTTATTCTGGTTGAACCAACATCACTAATTCATTAAATTTAAGTTGATCCCCTTTAAAATAGGGTTTCAGTTTATGACCATTCAGTTTAAATATTTTCTCAATTTTAGGATCTTTGATATCCACAGCTCCATAAAGATAAACTTTCATCACAACAAATGAGCCCATCCACATGGACTTAAGTTTTCCTAGAAGTAATCTTAACCTTGCATTATATAGCAAAACTTGTTGCCCTAGCTAAAAATTTTTAGTATGAATCCTTCGATCATGCCACATCTTCATATTTTCTCTGTAAATCTTAGCACTTTCATAAGATTCATTCCTTATTTCTTCAAGTTCATTTAATTGTAATATTCTTTTCTCACCAACATCTTTCAAATTATAATTGAACTCTTTAATCACCCAATATGCTTTATACTCAAGTTCAACTGGTAAATGATAAGCTTTTCCAAATATTAGCTTATATGGGGACAGTCCTATAGAAGTTGTATGCAGTCCTATA
>JXCR01066967.1:21503-51396 GCA_002079205.1 Phalaenopsis hybrid cultivar
CAAGACCTGAATGACTGGTCACTTGCACCATTGCATGTTGTGTGTACATATGCATGTTTGTCTGCATGTTCACGTACTTTGTTTGCATATCCTTCGGTCATTGCCGCCTCGACTTCTTCGGGCTACTACCGTCACGACACACCCATCCCTTTTGGTCACTACCGCCTTGGCACACCTTCTTCGAGTCGCTGCCTCCATGGCATGCCCACCCTTCGGGTCACTGCCACCTCGACACACCTTCTTTGGGCTGTTGCTTCCTTGATACGCCCACCCTTCAGGTGACTGCCGCTACGGCACACCCATTTTTTTGGGCCGCTGCCTACACGGTATGCCCATCTTTTCCTGAGTCATTGGCCCTCAATACACTCATCACTTCTGTCACATAATTGTTTGTAATTGCATTTGCATGTTTGCATGGATAGCAAGACCGGCTCGCTAGGAGAGTGACCTCGTGTCAGTCGTGATGCTTTAATGAGCATTGCTTGCTGGGTTGATCCCCGTGAGCAATGCGAGTTAAGTCATCGGGATTGACACGAGTATGACTGTGCTAAAAATCTAATAGATGCAACTCATGTCACCACTCTTCGTGACGCCCTTTTAGTTCCTTCGGATCTTTAGGATGGGGTCGGTATGGCGACCCCGTCAAAGTCATATTATACCCATACTTACCCAACACTTAGATACTAGGTTGACACACTTTTCATTATATGGTGTGCTAGGCTATAATTTAGGGTGCTAGATATTTTTTTTGATGTCTGGCTATTGTTCTCTGCTATATTGGTTGCCCTAGCAAGACATTTTTTTTTTGCATTGGGCTTGTGGTGTGATGCATGCTGCATATGTATGGTAGTGCATTAGGGCATTTTTCTACAGGGAGTCATGTTTATTTATATGCACACACACAAGTACCGCTATGAGGGAGCATGATGATTTCTGAGCATTTTACTTGCAGGTGCTATATAGCTCCCCCACTTTTAAGGCATGGCTCATGATACGTTATTTGCATGTCAGCTTTCCTGCTGACACTTATTTTCTTGTAAGATTGAGTCCTTTTCTTTTTTCTATATACTTTTAGGAGTCTAGGAGAGTCATGTAGCAAAAATAAGATACGGGCACGAGTTCCTAGTTGTTTGGTACGAGAACTACGTGGAGGGGATCAGGAGCAGTGCTCGTGCCCCATATTTTAATTCAACATTTTATATTGATGTATAGAATTAGGATCGGACATGTATATACGGAGTCCGATCACCTTTTTCTTTTATGGGATATATTGCCGACCTAGTGACACCGACCTGTTTATTATTTTAATTTGGCTTGTTTTGCTTTTTGCATCATCTTGCATGCTTATACTTGCATGTATTTTCCTTATTTCTTTCTGTGGTTTATATGAGATTTCACGATATAAACTAGGCTCATTAAGGACCCTAAAATTATAATTTTCTAAAAAATCTTAAATAAAATATTCAAGATAATTAAAATTTAGCATTAAAATATTCAGGATTTAAAAATTACAATATTTACTTTCCTACATATATTAATAGAGCCTCCACAATACTTAAGAACCGCTCTAGATAACTGCATTCGTATTTGCATGTCCCGAGGAGGAGCCCCCGTGCTTCTTTAACCTAACTAGCCCAACATACCTTTATATAGGTGGTTGTCTAGTGTGCCTAGGGTGTTAGAAGGCTCTCCGACCCAGCGAGGTGTAAGTCCTTTTGGTTGAAGCATTTCCAGCTTTGTAGCTAAACTTCCACTTTATTTTCTTTCCTCAGGCATCCTTGCCACTTCAGCAGTTATAAGTCTCACCTCTTGGAGCTCCAGCATATAGTCATAGGATAGGATTTCCTTCCTTTGACCTTAGGGCTACCGAGGTTCCCGTGGACAATGCAATTCACGGATTGCTGACCGGGAACCTCAGGACGTGTTGGGTCGACTACCTTCACGATCAGGTAGACTTAGACTCTTAACCTATCCCTGTGAGGTTTACCGCACGTAGGCTCTCCACGTTTTGTGTTTTCTCTTGTTTGTCGCTTTGTCATATGTCCTTTCTTATTTGGTTCCTCTCCTCTTCGAATTACCGATCTGATTCGGGAGGGAGCAGTATACGGCGATCGACAGACTGACGACTCCTTCTAAAATAAAAGAGAGAAAAACGAACGAAAACAGTAGGATTCTTAATTAGGAAGCTAATTAAATTGCGGTGGAGCTGTCTCCACATTACCCAACAGGTCCATACTGCTAGGTACCTAGTCGACCGTTGGATCTAGGCTTCGGCCAGCGACCAGCTGGAAAGTTGTCGGGTGGAAGTTGTCCAGGTTGAAGCAGGTCGGATGGAACTAGGTCAGGTGGAATTAAGTCGGGTGGACGCAGACCGAGTGAAATTAGACCCGATAATTTATCTCAGGAAGCCAATCAAACACAAGGTTAAAAAAAGGGAGAAGAAGAAAATGAGCGAGAAGTGATCAAAATTTCTTTCATTTTTTAAAAATGAAGAGATATGCACTGTCATTCTTTTCACTAAACATATCATTTTTACAAATAGTTGACTTGTCGGCCAATCATGTCTGGACAGAACATATTTCCTACGAAAAAGTAAAAATTACAAACAAAAAAATTTGACAAGAAGTTTTATTTGTTATGAATTTTTTATCTTTCAATATTATTGCAACTGCACTTTCAAGAAGTAAAAGACTTGTAGGCTTCATGTATGATATAAAACATAGGGAATCTGTAGCGTATCAGCCATCCGGCCTGAACTGGCTTTCCAGCCGACCTACTTTTGGTCAGACGACACTCCTGACAACCTCATTTGGTCGGACAGCACCCCAACCAACCTAATTCTACTCGACCTAATTTCACTCAACCCAATTCTGCCCGGTTTAATTCCTCACGACCTAACTCCACTCGATCTCCTTCCGCCCGACCTAATTCCACCAGGCATACGACTACTAGTTCTAATTTCACCTGACCTGCTTCCACCATGCCTAATTTCACCCGACCACTTTTTCAGCTGGCAACCAACAGGAGCTCAGATCATCCGTTCAACGATGTATGGAGCAGTTTGCACCAGCACAAAAGACCAAAATAACATGTACTGCCCTCATTAAAGCAAGAATAATTTTGAAACATTATTTTTTTCTTGTTCTTTTCNCTCCTCGCCGGCCAAACCTAGCCACCCTACCTCTTTGTCGGCATCGATTTTATCATGAAGCAACCCCGTTTCAGCACAATACATCAGATTGCTCATCTTTCTCCTTGTGTTTTCCATTCCGGTCAGGTGCCACCGATGTGACACCTCCACCACTTCGTCGTCTTGCATTCCCGGTGGTTGGATATTTTGCTGGAGCATTTCATCGTAGATGGACAGCGAGGGTACCACTGTTTGAGGAGGCACGGGCGTCGTCAACCCCGTCTGTTCCCTTCTTTCGTCGTCAAAGCGACCCCTTCTTGATGGTATACGCGTTGATCTCATTTTCATATGATTCGATGTTTGTTTTCATATGCTTGCATACCTCACTAACTTCTGCCCTCATTAGGTCTTTTTGTTGTCCTGTGCATGTTCTACGAGGCACAATGGAGCATGATCAGACATCGACAGCTTTAAGCAAGCAAAGAAAACACGAATGCAACTGTCACGATGGTGAGATTTTCCAACTCCTAGCTGACCTTAGGTTGTAGCGGCGTCTAGGCGTGTGGGTTCAATCACCCACACGGGGTGCGTGCGTCGGCATGGGTCGGCGCGACGACGTGTTTGCTTGATGGATCGTTGGTTTTCCTAGAGCCAACTTTTAGGTTAGGACTTTATGTGTGTGGTCAAACACTCCCCGTAGAACCAAGTGTTTCCCCTCTTGTCGTGAGCCTTAACACAAGTCCCGATGGGTCGGAGTCCCTCACTCCCCTTGCTTTGGATTCCACAGCTTTACTTGAAGAAGTTGTGAGGTCAGACTTGGCAAAGCGAGAGAAGCTTTGTAGTTGCTCGCTTTGCAAATTCTGGAGGAGTTTGCAAAATAGGAAAAACTTTGTAGCTATCCTATTTCACGATGTCGTAGAGAGTTTTCCCCTCGGACATCCGGGGAGAAATTACTCACATTTCCTCACCAGAGCAAGAGGTGACGCTGTCACATGTCTAAGGGTCTAAACTGTAGGTTTCCCCAATGAGGTCGTTAGCACAAGCCTAGTTGGTTACCTGCATGCTTGATTGCTTTGGATTGCATTACATTTTTGCTTGGAGCACAAGAGCACTTCACTTCGCTCCTACCGGGCGCCCGACCCGGTGAGCACTTCACTTGGCTCTGATCGACCACCCCGTCTCGACGAGCACTTCACTTCACTCTAAATGGCCGCCCCGGTCGGGTGAGTATTTCACTTCGCTCTGATCTATCGCTCCAGCTCGGCGAGCATCTCACTATGGTTCGATCGGCCACCCCGGTCCGATCGATCGATCACTTTGGTTCAACTTGCCACCAAGACCTGAATGACTGGTCACTTGCACCATTGCATGTTGTGTGTACATATGCATGTTTGTCTGCATGTTCACGTACTTTGTTTGCATATCCTTCGGTCATTGCCGCCTCGACTTCNAATCGACCACCCCGTCCCGACGAGCACTTCACTTTGCTCTAACTGGCCGCCCCGGTCTGGTGAGCATTTCACTTCGCTCCGATCTATCGCTCCAGCTCGGCGAGCATCTCACTATGGTTCGATCGGCCACCCCGGTCCGATCGATCGATCACTTTGGTTCAACTTGCCATCAAGACCTGAATGACTGGTCACTTGCACCATTGCATGTTGTGTATACATATGCATGTTTGTCTGCATGTTCACGTACTTTGTTTGCATATCCTTCGGTCATTGCCGCCTCGACTTCTTCGGGCTACTACCGTCACGACACACCCATCCCTTTTGGTCACTACCGCCTTGGCACACCTTCTTCGAGTCGCTGCCTCCATGGCATGCCCACCCTTCGGGTCACTGCCACCTCGACACACCTTCTTTGGGCTGTTGCTTCCTTGATACGCCCACCCTTCAGGTGACTGCCGCTACGGCACACCCATTTTTTTGGGCCGCTGCCTACACGGTATGCCCATCTTTTCCTGAGTCATTGGCCCTCAATACACTCATCACTTCTGTCACATAATTGTTTGTAATTGCATTTGCATGTTTGCATGGATAGCAAGACCGGCTCGCTAGGAGAGTGACCTCGTGTCAGTCGTGATGCTTTAATGAGCATTGCTTGCTGGGTTGATCCCCGTGAGCAATGCGAGTTAAGTCATCGGGATTGACACGAGTATGACTGTGCTAAAAATCTAATAGATGCAACTCNTTGCCTACACGGTATGCCCATCTTTTCCTGAGTCCTTGGCCCTCGGTACACTCATCACTTCTGTCACATAATTGTCTGCAATTGCATTTGCATGTTTGCATGGATAGCAATACCGGCTCGCTAGGAGAGTGACCTCGTGTCTGTCGTGATGCTTTAATGAGCATTGCTTGCTGGGTTGATCCCCGTGAGCAATGCGAGTTAATTCATCGGGATTGACACGAGTATGACTGTGCTAAAAATCTAATAGATGCAACTCATGTCACCACTCTTCGTGACGCCCTTTTAGTTCCTTCGGATCTTTAGGATGGGGTCGGTATGACGACCCCGTCAAAGTCATATTATACCCATACTTACCCAACACTTAGATACTAGGTTGACACACTTTTCATTATATGGTGTGCTAGGCTATAATTTAGGGTGCTAGATATTTTTTTTGATGTTTGGCTATTGTTCTCTGCTATATTGGTTGCCCTAGCAAGACATTTTTTTTGCATTGGGCTTGTGGTGTGATGCATGCTGCATATGTATGGTAGTGCATTAGGGCATTTTTCTACAGGGAGTCATGTTTATTTATATGCACACACACAAGTACCGCTATGAGGGAGCATGATGATTTCTGAGCATTTTACTTGCAGGTGCTATATAGCTCCCCCACTTTTAAGGCATGGCTCATGATACGTTATTTGCATGTCAGCTTTCCTGCTGACACTTATTTTCTTGTAAGATTGAGTCCTTTTCTTTTTTCTATATACTTTTAGGAGTCTAGGAGAGTCATGTAGCAAAAATAAGATACGGGCACGAGTTCCTAGTTGTTTGGTACGAGAACTACGTGGAGGGGATCAGGAGCAGTGCTCGTGCCCCATATTTTAATTCAACATTTTATATTGATGTATAGAATTAGGATCGGACATGTATATACAGAGTCCGATCACCTTTTTCTTTTATGGGATATATTGCCGACCTAGTGACACCGACCTGTTTATTATTTTAATTTGGCTTGTTTTGCTTTTTGCATCATCTTGCATGCTTATACTTGCATGTATTTTCCTTATTTCTTTCTGTGGTTTATATGAGATTTCACGATATAAACTAGGCTCATTAAGGACCCTAAAATTATAATTTTCTAAAAAATCTTAAATAAAATATTTAAGATAATTAAAATTTAGCATTAAAATATTCAGGATTTAAAAATTACAATATTTACTTTCCTACATATATTAATAGAGCCTCCACAATACTTAAGAACCGCTCTAGATAACTGCATTCGTATTTGCATGTCCCGAGGAGGAGCCCCCGTGCTTCTTTAACCTAACTAGCCCAACATACCTTTATATAGGTGGTTGTCTAGTGTGCCTAGGGTGTTAGAAGGCTCTCCGACCCAGCGGGGTGTAAGTCCTTTTGTTTGAAGCATTTCCAGCTTTGTAGCTAAACTTCCACTTTATTTTCTTTCCTCAGGCATCCTTGCCACTTCAGCAGTTATAAGTCTCACCTCTTGGAGCTCCAGCTTATAGTCATAGGATAGGGTTTCCTTCCTTTGACCTTAGGGCTACCGAGGTTCCCGTGGACAATGCAATTCACGGATTGCTGACCGGGAACCTCAGGACGTGTTGGGTCGACTACCTTCACGATCAGGTAGACTTAGACTCTTAACCTATCCCTGTGAGGTTTACCGCACGTAGGCTCTCCACGTTTTGTGTTTTCTCTTGTTTGTCGCTTTGTCATATGTCCTTTCTTATTTGGTTCCTCTCCTCTTCGAATTACCGATCTGATTCGGGAGGGAGCAGTCTACGGCGATCGACAGACTGACGACTCCTTCTAAAATAAAAGAGAGAAAAACGAACGAAAACAGTAGGATTCTTAATTAGGAAGCTAATTAAATTGCGGTGGAGCTGTCTCCACATTACCCAACAGGTCCATACTGCTAGGTACCTAGTCGACCGTTGGATCTAGGCTTCGGCCAGCGACCAGCTGGAAAGTTGTCGGGTGGAAGTTGTCCAGGTTGAAGCAGGTCGGATGGAACTAGGTCAGGTGAAATTAGGTCGGGTGGACGCAGACCGAGTGAAATTAGACCCGATAATTTATCTCAGGAAGCCAATCAAACACAAGGTTAAAAAAAGGGAGAAGAAGAAAATGAGCGAGAAGTGATCAAAATTTCTTTCATTTTTTAAAAATGAAGAGATATGCACTGTCATTCTTTTCACTAAACATATCATTTTTACAAATAGTTGACTTGTCGGCCAATCATGTCTGGACAGAACATATTTCCTACGAAAAAGTAAAAATTACAAACAAAAAAATTTGACAAGAAGTTTTATTTGTTATGAATTTTTTTATCTTTCAATATTATTGCAGCTGCACTTTCAAGAAGTAAAAGACTTAGGCTTCATGTATGATATAAAACATAGGGAATCTGTAGCGCATCAGCCATCCGGCCTGAACTGGCTTTCCAACCGACCTACTTTTGGTCAGACGACACTCCTGACAACCTCATTTGGTCGGACAACACCCCAACCAGCCTAATTCTACTCGACCTAATTTCACTCAACCCAATTCTGCCCGGTTTAATTCCTCACGACCTAACTCCACTCGATCTCCTGCCGCCCGACCTAATTCCACCAGGCATACGACTACTAGTTCTAATTTCACCTGACCTGCTTCTACCATGCCTAATTTCACCCGACCACTTTTTCAGCTGGCAACCAACAAATGCTCAGATCAACCGCTCAACGATGCATGGAGCAGTTTGCACCAACACAAAATACCAAAATAACATGTACTGCCCTCATTAAAGCAAGAATAATTTTGAAACATTATTTTTTTCTTGTTCTTTTCCATAAAAAGGAGAATCTCTAACATGTAAAATGACTCTCTCTTGGGCTTTCCTTTCTCAACCCCACATGCTAGGAGAGCTCTTCACTTCTCTTATCTTATAATCACCATTTTTAGTGAAATAAAAGTAGTCAAAGAGCCAGGGAACACCCTTCTTCGCCCCCCAAACGACAAACCTTGCTCTCTCTTTCTTTCTCTTTCCCGCTAATCTCGCGTTTTTTGTTATGGGCATGGTCTACATAACAAATATGATTTCAACAAAATTCATACATAACAGAATGCATGCATTTTCATCAAAATCAAACAAAATAAATCAAATTTTATTTTGATTCAATTNTAAATCTGGTTTCAACAAAATCATACATAACAGAATGCATGCATTTTCATCAAAATCAAACAAAATAAATCAAATTTTATTTTGATTCAATTTTATTATGTTATACATTTCATTTAGTTAGTCTAATTTTGTTTCTCATTTAATTTGATTTAATTAATTTAATAAATTTGTCAACCCACCCAACTAAGTTTCCTAATTGCACTCCCTTGGATACCAATTGACCACATGGGAAGTGGGTTGGAAAATGTAAATAGATAGAAATGGAAGTCCCTTGGCCTATACAAATTGTAGTTATGGACATGATTATGCGAGTAAATATGCAGAACAAATTTTAAAGAAAGCTGCTTTTAAATGGGGAGATTTTGAGGAGGCGCTTTTATTGCTAAATTACCTAACTTAATATATTTCATATGAGATTTAATTCTTATAAAATAATTTTTTACTTATAAAGAAGGATTTCCTTGATTTTCATCCTTTAATTAGATTGTCATAATAATCATTAGCTTAGAATTTTGATAGCATGAAATATGGCAAAGGCCTAACTATCTTATTAACTCGAGGATATTCTCCACAGCAGCTAATTGATAAGCTGCCGCTGCCGCTTTAAACAAACCATAAGTCTTCATATTCACTCGTGTTTAAGATGATATTTTACTCATAATTGACTTATTTTTATCTGTGCATTAACTTAACAAGCTAACCCGATGGTGGTCAGTCATATTGATCATGTCCTTCTTGATAATTAATTTATAAAATTATTATTTTGTGCTAAAAAATTAAAAGACAACAACATTTTAATGTGAAAATTCTTCAAGAAAATAATGGGAACTAAAATAATCAACTATTTAATTGAGCAAACAAAATTCCACTCTTTCCCCCAATTAGATAATACAATATTAAAATCTTATTAATATTTGTTAGTCTTGATGCTGTTATGATAAGGGTCTTTGAATGATAATATCAATTAAGTGACGATGGTCAAACAAAGATATCATAAAGATAATAATTGACCAACAACAATCTTATGATAATAATATGACTATAATAGAGTTTAGTGGCGATCAATGATGATTATTGTTTCTCGTTGGCTTCCAACTCTCTTCGTTAATGTGGAGAATGATGAGCTATTTATAATTTTTTAGAGTTACTTTTTAATAAGTTTGACAAAAATATCAAAACATTTCATGAGACTACAAGAGCTTAAAAATAAGTAATATTAGATCAGCTTATTTTCACTCATTGAACAACTCAATTTGACTATAAACTTGCTAAATTTGAAATTTATCTGACTTTCAATTATATTTCAAAAGTTTGAAAGACTCATTTGGGTCGCTGTCTCCACGGCATGCCCACCATTCCAAGCCACTGGCTCTATGACACATACTAGCATTTGGGCCGCTGTCTCTATGACACGCCAATTCAATTATTGCTTTGAAAATCTTAATTCTTATTTTGTACATTCTGTTTATGTATTTATGCATGCAAACATATATTTAAAACTCTTATATTTATTTTGAGATAACCATAAATAATAATTAATGAGTTATTAAGATATTGCATCCATCTAAAAATAAGTATAGAAAATTTAAATTCCTTCATTTTAAAATAATACAGAAATGATTTAGTTTTACAATAAAATAAATAAAACTACAATCATGTGCCAATAAAGCCCTGCGAAGCCCCAACTTTTTAATGGGCCATAGTACAAGGCCGTAATGGATCTACATATAAAAAAAATGGGATAGTTACATGCCTGAGGCCCAAAACATTATTAGCAAATTTAATATATTTAAACTCTAAGCTATTTTTTTTATTAATGAATACTAATTAAATGTTTTAATTCTGTTTTAACGAAGCTATCAACTTGATCAATCAACATATTATCATTGATCACGCCATTGATTAAGTCTATTTTAATAATTTGCAGTGATTAATAAATATGAATTAAAAATATGGGCATTNACTTTTGCAAAGTGAAAGATATATTTTTATGCGTAGGAGTGGTACATATATGTAAAAGTTGAAGTTTTTTTTTGTTAGGTATGAAAATATGTTGGACTTTAGGGACATGTATGTAAATCTACCTAAAAAATAATTGTTAACTTTACCAACTAAATATAAAGCTATAAGAATTTAACCGTAGAGTATACAATTTATTAAACAAAATACTAAATTTATCAAAATAAATCAATAACAAATGATGCCATCAATTATAGCATGATTTATGAACATTATCAAATAACCTTTTTGATGAGTTCATATCAAATAAAATATTTTTTCAGAACAAAAAAAAAATTGTATATGTACATAAAGGGGGATGAGGTGTTTCTGAGGCCGATGACTCATTTTATTCCATAAAAAAGGTATGTTACAAAGAGGGGTGAGCCCAGAGTCCCAATACATCTTCTAGCCATTATATTTAAAGAAGNATATATGTACATAGAGGGGGATGAGGTGTTTCTAAGGCCGATGACTCATTTTATTCCAAAAAAAAGGTATGTTACAAAGAGGGGTGAGCCCAGAGTCCCAATACATCTTCTAGCCATTATATTTAAAGAAGATAGGAGAGGCCAAAAATATAAAAACTGCAAATTTAGCATTGGTTTAAAGAGAGGAACAGAAAACATTCAAGTCTCATGATTTTGGAATGTTAGACTGCCTTAAGATTAGTGCAAACTTAGTTCACCATGCCCAAAGAATAAATCGTNAAAAAATATAAAAACTACAAATTTAGCATTGGTTTAAAGAGTGGAACAAAAAACAATCAAGTCCCATGATTTTGGAATGTTAGACTGCCTTAAGATTAGTGCAAACTTAGTTCACCATGCCCAAAGAATAAATCGTGGGAGTGAAGCAAGAAGTTTGACAAGGGAGGCGGGGGTAGGGGTGTAAACGAACCGAACACGAACGAACAAAGCTTGTGTTCGTGTTTGGTTCGTTTGAAATTTAGTTTGTTTGAAATAAGCTCGTGTTCGTTTCTTAACGAACGAGCCGAACACGAACCGAACACNCAACCATTTTTAGTGGACTTCGTAACCTTCCTATTATGCTTTCAAGTCGTGCTATCTCCTTCTTTATGGGAGGTTCTATCTAACAATTTTCAACAACCAATATAACCATCCTTCGTAGCTTTGCATGCCATTGTTGGATCATACCTTCATCACCTCTATAGAAGGATCAATTAAACCTTTTTTAACATCCTCTATGATAGTAAAGTGCTTCTTTATCACTTGATTTGATCATATCATCTCGAAATTGGATGATTGAACTTAATATCCTTAGTAGGTTTATGACATTTCTGCATAATATCTTCATATTATTCTTTCTCTAGTGTTAGGGGATGGCTCACTTTGCTAGACTAGTTGTATTGTCTCCACCTTTACAAGAGGATTGGATAAAGATGTTTTANATTCTCTAGTGTTGGGGGATGGCTCACTTTGCTAGACTAGTTGTATTGTCTCCACCTTTACAAGAGGATTGGATAAAGATGTTTTAAGTGGCATCTGAATCCAACTTATGCAATTATGATTGTCTTTATCAAATTTTGTGCCATTGACTATAAGAGTATAATTTTATGTTGTTTATTTGCTTTGATGCATAGTTAGCAAAATTAATGTATTTCAATTGTAAAATTAAAATAAATAAATANATCTTTATCAAACTTTGTGCCATTGACTCTAAGAGTATAATTTTAGGTTGTTTATTTGCTTTGATGCATAGTTAGCAAAATTAATGTATTTCAATTGTAAAATTAAAATAAATAAATAAATAGATCACACAAAATCAAATCAAATCAAATCATTGTTTGGTTTAATTATGGTTGGATCAAAATAAAATTAACTTAATACTAAGCATAATAAATCTTAGCTTTAATAATATATATTAAGAAGAATATTGGGTAATTTTCGTTAAAATACATATATGCTTATATCGTAGAACGAATAATAACTATGTTGATATTTGTCACTTATTTGTTTACTAATATTTAGTGAATTGTACATGAAAAGTTATTATAATAATTTTTTTTTTATTTTATCGATTATATACATCAAAATTAAACCAACATAAAAAAAAAAAAAATCAAAGAAAACCAAATTTACAATTATCAATGACCAATATTTTAACATCTAAATCAACCCAAACTATCCTTACAAGATAAGTTTAGTTTAATTTTTTAATCCCTTTATTTTCCTTGAATAGAAATACCATTCACATCATTCTCAATGACAACTTTGACTTTTCAAGGNCATATATATTAAGAAGAATATTGGGTAATTTTCATTAAAATACATATATGTTTATATCGTAAAACGAATAATAACTATGTTGATCTTTGTCACTTATTTGTTTACTAATATTTTGTGAATTGTACATGAAAAGTTATTATAATAATTTTTATTTTATTTTATCGATTATATACATCAAAATTAAACCAACATAAAAAAAAAATCAAAGAAAGCCAAAATTACAATTATCAATGACCAATACTTTAACATCTAAATCAACCCAAACTATCCTTACAAGATAAGTTTAGTTTAATTTCTTAATCCCTTTATTTTCCTTGAATAGAAATACCATTCACATCATTCTCAATGACAACTTTGACTTTTCAAGGTTTTTTTATTTGCTGCTTAAGCTCAAAATGTATGAACCCTCCACCCTACCTTTTAAAGCAAACATACTATTCATATCACCTCTATTTATTGCATTAAAATTCTTGCATTGTTAACTTCAATCATTTTAATAGCAACTTATTATCACTTATATGACTAACATATTCTATGAATTACAAAAAAAGTGATCATTTGTTAATAAATGTTATTTTGATTAAGCAGAGCATTGTGAATTTTTTCTCGTTTTAAATGTTCATGCAATTTTTTTATATTACTTGCTCGTTCTATTTACTTGTCTAACCTTGTGTGGAATGTCATTTATAGTAAACAAGGTTAAACCCTGTACACCAATAAGAAATCTAGCAAATAATAATCATCATGCCATTGCAGATACTAACAACAACTTTTTCTGATCAATATATATATATATTTTTCTTTATATCACTAGTTTGATAGCAAGTTATAGCAAGAATAAACAATGATTTTCACAAACAATAAAACAAATTAATGTTTCAACCTATCATTAAAAAAAAATTGCATTCATCATTCCAAGGTTGCATAGTGAGTGGAAGAGTCAACAATTCTTAAGCTCCTGATCCTCTTTGGTGAATATCCATCTTTGTAATCACTCAAATTGACTCCGAAAGATGCCTAAAAACTCAGCCCATGTAATTAAAATACATTACTTTTGAGCATGAATATTCATCTCTTGATGTGGGATAAGCCGAACATATAAATAATTTTAATTAAGTAGTTCAATGTCATCTCTGAAACATTAACAGTAAGAGATCCAACATGACATTAACTCAATGTTAGAACATTGAAGAGGGAATGAGAAGTGATATTATCAATTTATCGCTAAAGTTACACCAACTATAAGTGAAACTTTCTTAGTCATTTGCTAACTATATTTTTTTCCTTTATATGACAATCATTAATTATATTTGTCGAAGTTTTACTGCATGTTACTCCATCATTATTCTCTAATACTAAAATTATCCAAAATGATAAACTAACACAACCATTNCCTTTATATGGCAATCATTAATTATATTTGCCGAAGCTTTACTGCATGTTACTCCATCATTATTCTCTAATACTAAAATTATCCAAAATGATAAACTAACACAACCATTTTTATTAAATTGTCGAAAACTTATGTCACCATAGATATATACAACTGATTAACTAAATATTTATGTGTTTGATCACTTTATAGCCCAATATAAGTTTAATTAACTTTGGGACAGGCTGTTACAAGATCTTACATTATGGGCCAATCTGGGCCCCCTCGTTTATACTTAAAATAGCAAGGCAATTTAGAAACGAGGAAGCCCATTCCTTAATTGAACCTTAAATGGACCTAACTAAGAGTCTGTTCGGGGCAGCTTATAAGTGCCGGCGACATTTTCAAAATGCCGCCGTACCCTTTGGTTCGTGCGTTTCGCCAACTTATCCGAAATTGTGTTTGGGTTTTTACACTGAACGCAGACCGCAGACCGCATTTCAGGATAAATTGCTTATCCTGAAACGCATGTGCTACCCCAAACAGACCCTAAATCTGTCCTAAGCCAGAAAGAAAAGAAAGATAAGTATAAAATAAATTTGTATCCCNCTACACTGAACGCAGACCGCAGACCGCATTTCAGGATAAATTGCTTATCCTGAAACGCACGTGCTGCCCCAAACAGACCCTAAATCTGTCCTAAGCCAGAAAGAAAAGAAAGATAAGTATAAAATAAATTTGTATCCCTCATGTGGGGAGAGAAAAATGAATAACTATGAGGGGAATTTACATATGTAGCCCAAAATTCTTATGTATGCACATATCTCACACCTAATCTTTCATATTTACATGCGCAGCATTTTGGTGCTCTAAATCTATACATGAAAATGTATATTTTATTTTAAGAAGTGATAATAGTGCTATATACTTTAGATTTGATATTAAGGAATTGAGAATTAAATTTAGTTTATGCTTTGTTGTTTCACATTATTGTATATGAGTTATCATCATAATTATATTTTGTTTTATCCTAATAACTTTGATTTGGCATTATAATAATGTTTATTCTTTATTCATTCATGTTAATTGCAATAAAAAATTTACAAAACTATTTTTTAATTTGCATGCACAACTTTATTCCACGTTATTTTTAATCAATTTATTTCTTTCCAAATCAAATGATATAAATTTATTTATCCATTTTAAAAGTATTAATAATATCTTTTATTATATATATTTTAAACTACTTAAATTCTTATTTTAATTATCTTTTATTGATAAATGCTACTGCCATGCATGCTCTAAATTAAACTGTCAAAAAATAAAAAAAATAAAAAAATAAAAAATAAAAAATAAAAAAACAAAAAACAAAAGTGATCTTAAACTAATAATTGAATAGATAATATTTTTTTATTTATTGTGAAAATTAGATATTTTTTATTTCATAAATTTTGAACAAGAAGTTTCCTTAAAAAAAATCATATTACAATTAATATATACCAATAAACGACTATAATGAGACAAAAATGCCATTATCAGACCCAATGGGTCTCATTCATCTATTTTCTCCCATAATGAGTCTCAATTATCCACCATCTCTTTTAAGAATACAACCATCAACAATCACTTGTCTGTTGACTTGCCAGATTGATTAAGTCAATCAGATGCCAGTTTGGCTTATCTAATTGACCAATTGAGCTGGCTAGCCAAACATCTTATATCAGGTTTTCACCATTGAATATTGTTGGCAACTAGAGGGGAAGCNTGTGACTTGCCAGATTGATTAAGTCAATCAGATGCTAGTTTGGCTTATCGAATTGACCTATTGAG
Source organism: Phalaenopsis hybrid cultivar (assembly GCA_002079205.1). NCBI lineage: Eukaryota > Viridiplantae > Streptophyta > Magnoliopsida > Asparagales > Orchidaceae > Phalaenopsis > Phalaenopsis hybrid cultivar. The sequence continues at coordinate 37,442 of JXCR01066967.1, forward strand.
CTGGCTAGCCAAACATCTTATATCAGGTTTTCACCATTGAATATTGTTGGCAACTAGAGGGGAAGCACACATTCATCGGCGCCCTTGACAGGCCGTCCATTCCCACGTCATAAACAAAGATAATCTCCCATTATCACAAAGACTAAAGTATCAGCTCTCTCAAGCTCTTTTTATCACTCATTCACAAAGCAACAATGCATTCCATTCATTTCCATCGCCAGGTTCTGCTTAAATTGTACGAGTCCACGAACAATTATAAATAGAAAATAACAATAAAGTCACGATTAATCTAATCTTCGACACATATTCAATTATAATGCAAACCATTGGCTCTTATTTTGATAGGCATTTACTTATAAATTATGACTAATAATGCAGACCCTACATGCTGCTATTGGTTTTTTCTTAATGAAAGGAATCATAATCTATCATTAATTTGCTATTATTATTTTATTTTTTTATGGTATAGATGGCGTGGGGAGACAACAATATACAACTTTATTTAATTATTGTAAACCTTTAGGGGGGTAAGAGACAAAGAGAATTGATTGCCGCAATTTAAATAATTTTTTTTATTATTTAAAATTTTATTTTGCAACATGACACAATTGATGGGCTTCACTTTCCTCAATTATGATGCTTGTATGAGATGATTCATATAGCTACAAAATATTAAATTAGTTGCTATTGTTTGGATTTGATTATAATATACATCACAAGATAAAAACTATATTTGCATGTTGCTTTAATTATACATGGAAGATTTACATAAAGAGAGCACTAAATTGTTGTGTATTTTCATATCTAACCCCTAGACTTCATTTTTCATGAAAAAAAAAAAGAAATGTAACACTGTAATTTTTTTCTATGAATTCTCTTATTCAATAGAGCTCATCGGTCGAGCTGACTGAATCAAGCCCATATGTCAAAGTGACTGAATCGAGCCGACTTGCCAAAACAGGTGATCCCATCATTCTCATTTCCTCGAGAAAATAAAATAACCCAACTATACGAGTGCAACAATTCGACGAAGCAATCATAAAAGATAAAGACATCGATCATTCACCTATAAAAGACGACGTCAAACACTGGGGACCCAAGTCCTTTCACCCAAATATTGGAAATGATCGTGGTAACGAAATTCTTTGGTATTAGTCGGCAATATACAACATAAACATCACATTTTTCCATTAAGATCTTATAGGNATGTAACACTGTAATTTTTTTCTATGAATTCTCTTATTCAATAGAGCTCATCGGTCGAGCTGACTGAATCAAGCCCATATGTCAAAGTGACTGAATCGAGCCGACCTGACAAAATAGGTGATCCCATCATTCTCATTTCCTCGAGAAAATAAAATAGCCCAACTATACGAGTGCAACAATTCGACAAAGCAATCATAAAAGATAATGACATCGATCATTCACCTATAAAAGACGACGTCAGACACTGGGGACTCAAGTCCTTTCAACCAAATATTGGAAATGATCGTGATAACGAAATTCTTTGGTATTAGTCGGCAATATACAACATAAACATCACATTTTTCCATTAAGATCTTATAGGAAGGCATCATGTAATTACAAAGATGTACTATGCCAATATTTTTATAGGCTTTCTCTCTCACATATAAAAGGGGAAGAAAACGGAGAAAGGAGGATCTTCTTCCTCTAACTTAAGACTTGATTTTTGGCTTCTTATCTCTTTCTCTCTCTGAAATTGCATGGAACCTCCAAGGAGCCGCCTCCTTCCAACTTACCAAAATATATCAAAATATACCAAAAACCTTTATTGAATTATCATAAANTACTTAAGACTTGATTTTGGCTTCTTATCTCTTTCTCTCTCTGAAATTGCATGGAACTTCTAAGGAGCCGCCTCCTTCCAACTTACCAAAATATATCAAAATATACCAAAAACCTTTATTGAATTATCATAAAATATATCAAAATTTTCAATTATACATTATTTGTTTGCATTAACAATCGGCCGCTCGTCTGACCTTAACTCCATCGATATTTGATCTGAAACTCAACAATCTAGTGATCGACCATAATGTTGATCGTCATCTAGTAGGAAATCCTCTGGCATGTCCGATTCAAATGTCTTCCTTCCTAGCATTAATCGGTCGATCGCTAACAGGAATCTAGACCGAGTCTTCCATTCTATTTTGAGATCCGTGCTGACATATTTCATTGTGTACAAACGACATGTCAAATTTGATACTTATATTATAATTTCATGCTCATAACTATAATGAATGGATCAATGAAGATCCTAGAGATGGTGATTGTGTTAATTTCATCACTTTGGAGGAAGAGCATAAATCATGATTAACAAGCAAATATTGAAGCATTATTATTACATTATTTTTTTCAAAGTATGCTGATGTGATGTAATCATGTATTGCTATTAAAATAATCACTTTATTTGCATTAAAAAAAGACAATTATTTTGACAGTATGTTGTTTATCTAACTTGGTGAAGTTATTAAAAANCCCGTGCTTACATATTTCATTGTGTACAAACGACATGTCAAATTTGATACTTATATTATAAGTTCATGCTCGTAACTATAATGAATGGATCAATGAAGATCCTAGAGATGGTGATTGTGTTAATTTCATCACTTTGGAGGAAGAGCATAAATCATGATTAACAAGCAAATATTGAAGCATTATTATTACATTATTTTTTTCAAAGTATGCTGATGTGATGCAATCATGTATTGCTATTAAAATAATCATTTTATTTGCATTAAAAAAAGACAATTATTTTGACAGTATGTTGTTTATCTAACTTGGTGAAGTTATTAAAAAAAGTATATGATATGAAGATTTGTCATACATTTTAAAATAAAATATAAAAAAAATTCGAGATAAGATGGGATAAAGCTGCGGAAGATTTATTATTATTTATTATTATTATTTTTGAAAATAACGAGGAGATGGAGCAATGACAGAAATGCATCATGCAAAAATGATGATATAACGTACAAACAAGCACTCTATGTTTATTTAATGTCTATATCATAAGAATTTNTTTATTATTTATTATTATTATTTTTGAAAATAACGAGGAGATGGAGCAATGACAGAAATGCTCATGCAAAAATGATGATATAACGTACAAACAAGCACTCTATGTTTATTTAATGTCTATATCATAAGAATTTTAATTATAAAAACAATTTGGGGTATACATATATGATACGTAAATTCTTAAAATTTGGGTGGTTTTTTTTGTAAATCTTCCTTGAGTGCTTAAATTAAAATGTTTATTTATTAAAAGTAAAGATTAAGTTCTGTTTGAAACAGCTGCAATTTATTGAATAATTTGCTGAAAAGTTGATTAAAAATAATCTGTTGATAAGATAGGGGCGATGACTATTACAAATTTTTATTTTTTTAGAAAAGTCAGACCACTGTCAGAAAACTGCCACCACACATAGATAAGTGCGGTATGAAAACGTTGTTTTCGGTGTTTTGAAAATGCATAAGCTGCCAAAACGCAGTTTATTCAAACAGATCAGGTGCGTTTTCTAAACGCCACCGCACAAAATAAGCTATCCCAAACGAACCCTTACTCTTGGATTGAATATATTTCCAATATTGATTTTTATTTTTAAATTAATACTGGATTCTCAATCNAGTAATGAATTACACTTAATGTCATTGCACTCTTCTGATCAAAGTGTTTATTTTAGCTATAAGTTTGATTAACTTAAAGTTACTATGTGTTGGACCCTGATTGATTTACAAATCGATGATACCAAAGAAAGAACTTAAATAAGGAAAACTTTGAGCTAATAGAGTAGANGTAATGAATTACACTTAATGTCATTGCACTCTTCTGATCAAAGTGTTAATTTTAGCTATAAGTTTGATTAACTTAAAGTTACTATGTGTTGGACACTGATTGATTTACAAATCGATGATACCAAAGAAAGAACTTAAATAAGGAAAACTTTGAGCTAATAGAGTAGAAAATAAATGATAAAAAAACTAAAGCTTCTTTAATATATGAGGATCCTCACTTGGATTACAACAACGTTATAAATAAATACTCATTACACTCGTATCTCCTTACCTTCTTCTTCCTCTGGTAAGAGTGTTATAATTAGTTATATTTTGTTCCTCTGCATAGATAATTGTTCTTCATAAAATGTCTTTGCTCAAGTTTGGGGAGTTATATAAATGCGATCGTGGGGTGAGTTAAGTTTCTTTAATTAGCAAGTTATTGACTTACCTCTGTTTGGACGACGAACAACTATGTGTTGCTCTCCATGGTAGAGTTATCTAGTTCCTTGATTGAGCCAAATTGTTTAGCTGGCTAGATGAGTTCTCTCTCTTCATATCTCGTAACCACTCTAAACAAGCGAACACAGCCTATGAACCGTATTTAAATATTGGTCTTAACTCTCTAATTAGTGGAGTGGTCTAGCAGACTCGNTCTTCTTCTTCCTCTGGTAAGGGTGCTATAATTAGTATTATTCCGGTCCTCTGCATGAATAATTGTTCTTTATAAAATGTCTTTCCTCAAGTTTGACTAATTGGTAATGCCATATATGTCGACTTGCAATGGAGCGCTGATCTTTTTAGGTAAGTTAATCTCATGGGGAGTTATATAAATGTGATCGTGGGGTGAGTTAAGTTTCTTTAATTTGCAAGTTATTGACTTACCTCTGTTTGGACGACGAACAACTATGTGTTGCTCTCCATAGTAGAGTTATCTAGTTTCTTGATTGAGCCAAATTGTTTAGCGGGCTAGATGAGTTCTCTCTCTTCTTATCTCGTACCCACTCTAAACAAGTGAACACAGCCTATGAACCGTATTTAAATATTGGTCTTAACTCTCTAATTAGTGGAGTGGTCTAGCAGACTCGATGAGCTGCCTCCCTTCATATCTTGTACCAACCCTAAACCTGATCGATGAATTTTCGGCCATACGATATGAATATGAATGAATATGAATTATTTTTATGTAGTATATGAATTTCTTGTGAGATATCATCTTACAAATATATTCTACAAATTAATAAACAACTGAAAAATCAATGTTGCTTTAGAAATAATAGGATCCGAAATGAAAAAGTCTAGAAACTTGCTTGGTCAAACTATTTGTCATAATATATATATTTCTTTATCACAAAGCTTTTTTGAATAGACGAATTCAGAGCGTCTTTAATAAAGCGCTTTTTGACGTTTGTCATCGATTTATGATAATCAGGTTTTAAACAGTAAGGTTCTAATCCTGTTCTCTTTGTTTAATCCCAAGCAGAAATTAACAAAACCCCTGTAAATGATCCAAACCCGGCGTTTTCATTAAAAAAGTTATATATATATATATATATATATATATATACATACATACTTAAAAAAAATTCTGTGCAACAACGGAATGATTGAAGAGCGGCGTGGATTTCATCAAGCAACAACGTGAATTACACCACACCATTGTGCACAATGAGGTGATGAAATCCAAATGTTTTCTCCTCACATAGACGAACAAGAATAACTTAGGGTTAGCGGTCAATATTTTTTGAAATAAAATTTATTAAATGATTCATTATAAATTGGGTCAATATTTATATTATAAAATTCTCCGGATGATACTATGTAGTTGGATGTTGTATTAAATAAGCATCTCTATGCATTGGTATGAAAAAGCCATATGTCATATCATTTTGAATAAGCCAAATTCAGCTTCTGTCTTTCTTCCTCGTTCCCCTGTTCATGAGAAGATGGCGCCAAGTGAGTTGCTTCATGAAGTAAGACTATGAGAAGTGAAATATTCGAATGAAGATGTTACTTTGGTTTACAAGGAATATGGGAGGTGAGAAAATAATGTTTTTGGTATTGAAGTATAGATGTTAGGTTTTTATACATAAGAGTTCAGTGGTATGCATATAAACATTGCAGTTTAGGTGTTATGTTTGTCCATGCTTGAGATTTTAGTTATATATATGAATCCAAATGAGTGAGAGATCTACAACTTTGTTGGAGGCTATGCCTCATCAATCTTCATAGGAAAAGCATTTGATGACAAAGATTCACATCTAGGTGCAATGAGGTTGAGGAGTCTCCACTGTATTTTTACAAAGACAAGATTCATTGATTGCTGGAGTTGGAAGTAATCTGAAGTTTTGTAGATTTCTATAAATTATGAAATTGAAATATTCATTTTAAAAAATTTTAAAATGTGGAATGATCCTATAAACCCTCTAAAAAATTCGTTATCATCCTTAACATTTCTTTGCAATGTAGTTCAGTTACCTACTAGAGACAATCTTGATATTTATTTAGGATGTAACTATGCCATTCACCATGGCAATCTATTGTTTTGTATCCTCCAAAGTCACCACATATTAGAGTATGTCTTAAGTTATATATGAATGACAATAAATCTTTCTAGCTGGAATAAACAGAGAACAAGAAAATAAAAGCAAAAAAGAAAAAAGAATAGAGAAAAGCTTTAAGATTTTCATTAAAATATTGAGGAGTATAAGACAAATGAAAAAAGAATATGTGTCAGGCACTTCCTCTAACCCTTTATGCATTTGTAAGGAAATCTTCACNAAATAGAGAAAAGCTTTAAGATTTTCATTAAAATATTGAGGAGTACAAGACAAATGAAAAAAGAATATGTGTCAGGCACTTCCTCTAACCCTTTATGCATTTGTAAGGAAATCTTCACTTATTAATGGAAATCATAATACATTAATAAAATCATCTTTTTCATTATTTATAGACTAAGTGTCTCATAAAATACAAGCAAACCTGTTGCTTAAACTCGAGTTAAGTAATAAAGGCACCGACTTTTATGTTACTTAAAATAACATTTAAGTAATAAAAATTGAGTGATATGTATGACTTAACTGCATATGTTTTTAATTTTGTTTTAGACATAGTTATTGTTTAGATTTTGCACATTCATCCTTTCACTTGTGTATACTGCTCCTGGTTATTTTTGTTATTGGTCCTGCTACAGATTGCCACAGGTGGAACTGGTGACAAGCCACCTCAGCGACCGCATATTCTTCACACTATAGTGAATACTTACAAGAGCAAGAAGAAAAACATGTTTTCTTCCACACCTGTTGTTGTCGTCCCACCTGTCTCTGCTCCTGCCACAGCCTCTCGCACATATTCAACTACCCGCCCGACGGGTGAATGCAAGTGAAAAATTGTTTTTCTCACATTTATTTTGAATCTTAATTTTAAAATGAAAAGTGATAATTGGCTTTTATTATTTAGGAAGAGTACGATAGGCTCCGGGAGAAGCAGTTAGCCTCCTAGATGCTGAGCACTGCCGACAGCAGTTGTAGTCAGTCTACAACTGCACTATCTAAGTTAAAGCTATGGACACGGGTGACANAATAATTGGCTTTTATTATTTAGGAAGAGTTCGATAGGCTCCGGGAGAAGCAGTTAGCCTCCTAGATGCTAAGCACTGCCGACAGCAGTTGTAGTCAGTCTACAACTGCACTATCTAAGTTAAAGCTATGGACACGGGTGACAGGGAAGAAGAAGGTCGAGATCTATCATGCTTTTGTGGGTGGCACGAGCTCGTCACACCAGAATACTGCGGAACTTGTCATGCAAATCCTTATTATGATTGAAGAGGTTCGCCATATACTTGAATACGAATAGAGAATTAAGTGGAGTATAACAAGTCTGACGAAGATTATGGAAGATCGTCGTGGCAAGCAAATGATGACTGTTGTAGTCGAGGAGGACGATGAGAAGAAGGATTAGAAGAAGTTTTTAAGTATTTTTTAATTTTTGAATGTTTAAAATTATATTGAGGTTGTAGATGTAAACTTTTGATAATTTATATTTGTGACAACATATCTTTTTTTATTAATGAGATTTTTAAGACCTTTAATTTACGATATGACTGTATATAATGTTGTTGTGATGTGAATTAAATCTTGTGTGCAAGATGTGATAATGTAATTGATATTTTGAATTTTTTTATATCTGAATTTTGTTTCTGTTTACGTTCAAAAATCCATCGCATTGCTCATTGATATTACTCGCTGCAAATTCAATGCTAATTCAATAATATTTTTTATCAAGTGATGTTTTTGGAAGTAAAATTTGTTGCGCATGAAGTTTTACGCTGTGACGACGCAAAAAACGAGGTCAATTATTTGCGTTGAAATATTTCGACGCAAAATTAACAGAATTAACATTACTAACCTCCAAATTACCCATGAAAAATGTCAGGCGTAAATCTGACACAAATCCGACAACACAAATCCGACAACAATCTTCAAATATCATCGGATTTAGGTGCAATTAGCAACTGATTTGGCCAATGCAAATTTGCTAATTTCTTGTAGTGATCTTCTTGCAATCCCTTGTTCTTCCTTTCTTAGCAAGCCTCTTTAGGGTATTGCGCTCGAGTTAGAGATCTAAGCTGAAGTTAGATAAAACCTCAAGTTAGGAAGCATCTTTTTGGGAATCCCTAACAATCAATGAGGCTTTCGCTTAACCATAGCTCCAAAAAGCCTAAATGTAGACGATTGTAGTAATCAATTTTTAATTCACACAATTCCTATGTATTTGCATATCTACTAACTAAACTTAAATTTTTATATACATATCTCCAACTTTTGCGAGTCATCATCATCTGACCATTACCATCAAGACTCCACCACCTAAATCACTGTCGTTCAAATATTTCCATTGAACTACAACCACTGGTCCACCTTCGACGAATCACAATAATATGTTTATCGCAAAACTTTAGTCATTCAACCTTCATCATTGAGACTATTGACATTTGTCTAATTTCTTCTAATCATTTAGTCAAAATTACTCATCTTCGGTTGCTTGACATCCATCATTAAATTATAATTTACAATCTACAATTNCCATCATCATCTGACCATTACCATCAAGACGCCACCACCTAAATCATTGTTGTTCAAATATTTCCATTGAACTACAACCACTGGTCCACCTTCAACGAATCACAATAATATGTTTATTGCAAGACTTTAGTCATTCAACCTTCATCATTGAGACTATTGACATTTGTCTAATTTCTTCTATTCATTTAGTCAAAATTACTCATCTTCGGTTGCTTGACATCCATCATTAAATTATAATTTACAATCTACAATTGTCATATATCCCATGCCTCTTAACAATCATTATAAAACAATTGTCTATCTACAATTTCTGACCTTCGCATTAAGAGCAAGGTCCCTCAACATTCGTGGCCCAGCTTTGTTCATCTGACTGCATCCAATAATCTCCAATGTATTGCTTGGTCTCCCAACCACCATCATCTAATCATGATTTCCTAACATTCATTACTTGACTACGATCTTTTGACTAACATCACTCGACTTCACATAAACTAATTCGAGAGATTCAAAACTAAATTTTGAGCATAGCTGTACAAAATAAGAAATCAACATCCACTATGAAATTAAAAAATATTAGAGGATAAACTAGAACAAATTTATTTTATTAAAAAAATGATCATTTTATTNGACCTTCATTACTTGACTACGATCTTTTGACTAACATTACTCGACTTCACATAAACTAATTCGAGAGATTCAAAACTAAATTTTGAGCATAACTGTACAAAATAAGAAATCAACATCAACTATGAAATTAAAAAATATTAGAGGATAAACTAGAACAAATTTATTTTATTAAAAAAATGATCATTTTATTGTTGGGATGCTAACTGCAAATCTATTCTGACCTCTTCATAATTATTTATTTATTTATTTATTTATTTATTTTTTAAATATGGCATCTTCACATAAATTATGTCTCTATTTGCATGACAACCAAAGCACTTTACTATTTTCTTAGCTTACCGTAGGACCCAATGGCTATGTTCTGTTGCAGAATTTATAATTACTTGAATTGCATGGTCTCATGTAGCAAAAATGGAAACTAGGGTTTGAAGCTGGAAGAAAACAATAGAGAGTAATTTAAATGATGGGGCAACAAATTTTAGAAGTTACATAAAAGTTAATTTAAACAGTTAGTCATTTTCCGTGTTCGTCAGTGAAATAATGATCGAAATTAAATTGAATTTGGGACGAATTTGGCCTGTATTGTGAAGCAATTTATTTTATTTTATTTTTTTTATAAATTTACCTATAAGTAAAAAAATTAATTTATTATTTTTTTAGTAGACATAAATTATCTCATTNCGTGATCGAAATTAAATTGAATTTGGGACGAATTTGGCCTGTATTGTGAAGCAATTTATTTTATTTTATTTTTTTATAAATTTACCTATAAGTAAAAAAATTAATTTATTATTTTTTTAGTAGACATAAATTATCTCATTATTTTGATCAGATGGCGTTTCAGTAATTCTATTTGATTCAAGATTTTCGATTAAGATTCGTGGCATTCGTTAATAATGCATAATTATGTTAGTTAATAAAATGAAATTTAATAATTATAATTTGACTAATGTTCAATAATATAATAATTAATTACATATTATTGCGTGCTAAAAAATTCTCAATGCTAGAAAAAAAAAAGCTTTAGTTCAATAANCTAGTTAATAAAATGAAATTTAATAATTATAATTTGACTAATGTTCAATAATACAATAATTAATTACATATTATTGCGTGCTAAAAAATTCTCAATGCTAGAAAAAAAAAAGCTTTAGTTCAATAAAAAACATTAAATAAACACAGCAATAACTTGCGTCTACAGCACAATTACATTTAACTTTAGAGTTTCTGATAAAATTATAACTATTATACGAAGTCATCTCGATGTTTAAGAGTTCAACTTTATTCTATTTAGGGGTTTCACAATCTCCCCATTTGAGAAACTGATGTCATCATCATCATCAACTTTTATAACACAAATTCATTCACCAAGAAAGTAGGATTCCAGAAAAGGCTCCAACATATTCAAGAGATGGCTTACACCACGTAGCACTTTTTCTCATCTTGGTTCAAGAGATTGCTTATATGGTGTAGCACTTTGTTCTGTATGACACTCAATTCCCATCTTCAAGTTTTTATAATACTTTGACACCAACCGAGATATTATCTGCTCTGACCTAATGACCTTATAGTTTTATTCTTTAAGTGTAACAGTTGGAGTTTCGACTGTAACTCCCAAGTTCAAAGTGCGCTTATGGTAGCAATCCTTGGATGGGTGACCACCTTGGAAGTTACACTAATGAGACAAAACCGTGAGTTCATTTGACCAAAGTAGATAATATCTCAATGTGAGAACCTGAGAGATCGGGTTGTTACATTAGATTAGTTTAGGGTTCTAAATTTCCCGCAGAGTTGACTAATAGTTCTTATTAAAAGAACTCATCTAGAGCACTCACCTTGAATTTGAAACTCATTAAGGATTCTCAGTTCTCTGACAATTGATCAACCAAGCTCATCATCTAANAACAGTTTTACCCTTTAAGTGTAACAGTTGGAGTTTCGACTGTAACTCCCAAGTTCAAAGTGCGCTTATGGTAGCAATCCTTGGATGGGTGACCACCTTGGAAGTTACACTAATGAGACAAAACCGTGAGTTCATTTGACCAAAGTAGATAATATCTCAATGTGAGAACCTGAGAGATCGGGTTGTTACATTAGATTAGTTATTGATCTAAATTTCCCGCAGAGTTGACTAATAGTTCTTATTAAAAGAACTCATCTAGAGCGCTCACCTTGAATTTGAAACTCATTAAGGATTCTCAGTTCTCTGACAATTGATCAACCAAGCTCATCATCTAAATCCTATTATGCACTTTCTTATTTTTTTTCATTTAATTATTTCTATAAATTTAATTTTAATCATCACAAACATGAAAAATCTATGTTGCAATTNTCATTTAATTATTTCTATAAATTTAATTTTAATCATCACAAACATGAAAAATCTATGTTGCAATTTATTTTATTTTTTAATCTAAATTCCATCTGTCTGAGTCCTCGCTGGATTCGATCTATTATTATAATAAGGTGATAATATGATATTTGAGGGAGACCATATGAGCTCACAGTAGAATGTAGTAGGTAGTGTATTAAAATGAGCTCATCATACCATTGAACATTAAAAAAATTCGGATATATGACGATAAATTTAATCATATCAGCTTTAATCATCTATCTTATTTGAAATTTATTAACCTTAAATTATCTACATAATTAGCTAAAACCCCATTTTTAACCTCTCAAATATATTAATCCACTTAAAATATGTATAAATAGTTTACTTTTATTTAAATTAATTAATAATTCAATCATTTAATTATTATAAAAGCGTTAATAAAGCTTTATTCATCTAGCATAACGAGAAAATTTTCTAAATGGTCCCCTCACGTTTTTTACCCAATGTAAATAATTAATAAACTATTTCGAAATTTTTCGCTTAACTGTTTGAGAGACACACCTAAATAAAAGAGTGCGAAAAGTAATAAAAGAACAAATAGAGCATAGTAATGCACGGTAAAATCCAGTAACCCTTGTTCATTTCATGAACCCCCTAGTTATAGAAATGAGGATTGTGAGATTACATATGTACCCCTAATATATGGGGTATTTTGGGGCAATGCATAATTGTATAGTCAGGAGCATGAAATGTCGTCCGACCGAGTTATTATCCTGCTAGCCATGGCCGAAGTATTGACATGGAGAGGCCTCCTGTATAAGATTCGGACAGCTGTCGCCATCGGATAAGAAGTTCTTGCATATTGTTCATGCAAGGTTTATTTATATGAACCCTTCGAGAGGATTGACGACTTTGTTCATCATGGAGTCAGATTTCTTTCGGCCAGCAAAAGCCGGAAGGATAAAGACAAACTCTCAAACCTCCTCTAGTGGGTTCCAACTTTCCATGTCATCTTCTCGGCTGGCTGTCGGATATCTTTGAGATTTGCACTCACACACACAAATATATATATATATATATATATATATATATATATATATATATATATATATATATATATATANAAAATATATTTTTTTGCCTTTTTTGAGGTCATTTAGTAAAAATTAATCTGAATTTTAAGCTGTAATCATATGTTTAAAATAGTATGTAAAGAGAATTTAGATAAAAACTTTATTTTTAATTCTAATTTAATTTAATCAAATCAAATTTTACCGTCTAAAACTAGTATTTTTATGTGCAACCAATCGGAATCAAATGATCTTTAAAATATGTAAATGAACAAATTTTATTTGTTTTACAAGTCTAAATTAAATCCCAACAAGAAAAAAATTATTTTTTTTTCACCGACTTGATAATAAAGAAGAAAACATTTTAACTCATTTGCAAATTCTGTTTTCATTTCCTGTAAACAAACAGAGCCAGCAGCAACAACGCCGGAGAAGCCCTGGTAATAAACTGCCACATGATGCCGCACCGCATCCCCGNTTGATAAAATTGGTTAACAGGGGTGCTCCAGCGCTGCAATTTCCTCTTTTCCACCAACAAAACTCGAGCAATCACCTTTAGTCAAACCCTCACCCTTCTCCTTTCGATTCCTCCGCCTCCTCTCTATTTCTTCTCCCATCCTCCAACTCAATCCCAAACCTCCCCACCACCGCGCGTGCGCATGATGCAGTTCTCCGAAAACCCTCCTCCTCCCCCTCTCCACCCNCACTCAAATTGACTCCGAAAGATGCCTAAAAACTCAGCCCATGTAATTAAAATACATTACTTTTGAGCATGAATATTCATCTCTTGATGTGGGATAAGCCGAACATATAAATAATTTTAATTAAGTAGTTCAATGTCNTCTCCCTTCATATCTTGTACCAACCCTACACCTGATCGATGAATTTTCGGCCATACGATATGAATATGAATTATTTTTATGTAGTATATGAATTTATTGTGAGATATCATCTTACAAATATATTCTACAAATTAATAAACAACTGAAAAATCAATGTTGCTTTAGAAATAATAGGATCCGAAATGAAAAAGTCTAGAAA